>JAFMOD010000506.1:1427809-1452138 GCA_019802435.1 Corydoras maculifer
TGTTTTTCTTTATGCTGACAGAACTGCAAGTCAAGCTCTATTAAGTTAATGTGTACAGATTACAGTTGACAAAACAGCAAAGGTTAAGGAGATTTTCATTATAATGTCCAGCTAAGTGGAACAGGATGTTGGCCAAGCTAATAAATTTCTGACGGTCATATGGCACATACTTTTGGACAAGCTGTAAATGTCAATGACCATTAGATTGTGTGAAAGTATTGCACTGCATAAAATACAGCATTGTACTAATGCAAAGGTGGTAAGTTCAGTGGATTTTCAAACTGGGGGTGTAACGGTTCAGTACCGTACAGTGAGGGGGTAGGAGTGTGCTTCTGGATCCTCAAATTTTTTAATTCTGAGCACTTTTATTAATATATAGCATATATAAGCTTTGTATACATCTACATACATATAAGCAGAATATTTTTCCTCAGCCTCACTGTATTGCAATCTCTTAATTATAACTTTCATTGATTTAACACTAAAGTGTTAAACACTTAGTGTTTAACTTAGTTTAAACACTAAGTTAATTCCAGTTGTAACAGACCAACCATTTATGAGACCAAGATATTGTTCGGCATGTTGTGAAAAAAAAAACAATTGCTGGACTGGAGTTACGATTGTGCCATTTTGCGCTCTCTATGTTACTAAAATTCTGCAAACTGCAAAGTGTTTAATATCATACGTTTTATACAAATTTAAGAAGGGTTTATAAAGCCTTAAACATATAAATGATAAAATAATGCTGCTACATAGCAGGGTCTAAGGAAACACTGCTGGACTGTGGGAGGAAACCGGAAAACCCGGAGGAAACCCACGCAGACACAGGGAGAACATGGAAACTCCCCCCAGATTGAGATTCGAACCAGGAATCCCTAGTGCCGAGAGCCGAAGGTACTAACCACTATGCCACCATGCCACCCATAAAAAATTATAATAAAAATATTAAAAATAATATATTGTAATGCTGCTTTATAAAAGTAATGATTAGTTTGGTGTACATTGCAGGTTTCTTTTGTGCCTTAATAGTACATTTATAGTACAATAGCACATTTGCAAACATTTTATCAATGCATTTTCAAATCATAGTTTGTCCCCCAACTTACCTCCTTTCAGGACTGAACACAGTCTCTCGGTCCTGTCTTTCTCTGCGTTTTTCATGTTTTCCACGACTCCTAAGCGGTGTGTGACCATCAGTGCTGGCATCTGAGTCCAGTGAGCTTATGGAGCCGCTGATGTGCGAGCCGTTGGACAGAAGACTGCTACCTGATGGAAAGGGTTCACTGTGCGCCGGCGACAGGCACCGCGGCACACCTCCAGAAATACTTGCTGTTGGAGAAACCAGATCCCGAGGAGATTGTGAGAGACACGGAGGGAAGGAAAAGCCACTGCGATCGACCTCATCACCGTTTACCGAACCCTGATCAGAGCCTCGGCTCACAGGCGCTTCCTCAACTAGGGAAGGAGAAAAGATTGGACTGTGCAATAATGACTTTTGGATTACTTAAAAGCCAAACAAGGGAAATTTACAGAAACACTTCATTTTGAAAAGTCATGCACACCTGTGGAGGGCAGCACTGAACCCAGAGGAGTCATGTCTGCTGAGGACCAGGCCGGAGAAACCTCAGCTTCTCTGCTCTGCAGCTCCTCCTGCCAGATGACCGTGCTGTAGTCTGGAACTTTCTCCACCTCGGGGATGCTGGAACCAGTCATGGCTACCTTGGCCGGACCGGGCTCCTGAGAGAATCCCAATCTCCCTTAACACTCAGCACTCGAATCATAAAATACAAAAACGCTTCAGTAGTGTTGAAAACTCAAACCTTACCTGAGAGGTTGTTGGCTCTACTTTCCTCTTTTTCTTTTGATTTTGTTTATTGGTTTTTGGATAAACAATAAGCTGCTCACTCCACCTAATGAACAGAAAGGAATTCAAATAAAGAAGATCCACATGCAATTCATACACTAAAGTCTGTAATGTTCCCACAACACACAGTTTAACAAAACAACAAAGATTTTAAATTTAAATTAAATTGCTAAACTTAATTTTAGTTTACATTAACATTGTCAATAGTTTTAGTTGATGTACAAAAAAAAGAACTACAAAGAATTTTTGGACATTTCTATGTATCAGGAAAAAAAAGTAAAAGTAAAAAAAAAAAAAATGTGTCAAAAGCAATTGCACCGGGCACAAAGTGCAAAAAACTCAAAGCACACTTTAGGCTAAATAATCAGGGGCTGAACAGGATAAACATTTATTGAACACACTAATAGTAAATGTTTTCTGAACATGAATTGGTATAGAAACCAGATAATTATTATTAAAAAAAAATTTAACTTTATATAACTCAAAAAAAAATTTTTTGAGTAAGGTGAACATGCTTACCAGTAAGCCACGTGTCATCCAGATTGTGTATTATTGTGAATCAATCACAGAAAAGTGGTAAAACTGTATGCTATGCGCCGCATCTAGCAATACCTCTTTTTTGAGATTTTTCACATTAATACACACCCTCTTAGAGCTGCAACAACGAATCGATAAAAATCGATAAAAATCAATTATCCAAAGTATCGATAATGAATTTCCATTATAGATTCGGTGGGTCGCACTATTTTCGCGTTACTAGCAATGTCATAACCGCTTACGTCACCTGCAGCACTTGAATAACGCTGGAAAAAAATAGCGGGTTGAACAGAATGAGGCGGAGTCTGCGAAACAAGTTGATAAATTGCACAAATGAAACACAGCCAACGCTGAAAAAGCTTCCGTTTAAATCCAAACTTAGGTAGCTTCGCTGCACACTAATAAATAACGTGGAACATGCAGCTTCGCGAACATGAACTGACCCTCACTGTGCAGCACGGTGATGATCCACCACCTGAAACTAAACACTGATGAGGATGAAGCTGAACAGCAGATAAATCACAACATCCCGAGGTCCTTTAGTTTTGAAGTAAATCACCGTCACACTGTCAGACCGGCAGAGCAGCTTAGTGAAGTGTTTGGTTGTTAACTGGATGATAACAGTGATAGAGAACGTTTCTTAACGTCCGTTATACGAATACGTCCGTATTTCCCGGGACATGTCCGTACGTCATGTCCTGTCCCGGGCGTCCCGTTTTTTTTTTTTTTAAGTGAGGAAATGTCCTGGTTGTTAGTGCATCAATAGCAGCACACCGCAGGCGAGCGGGGGATTGACGCGCACACACACACGGCGTAAAAGCATGCGGCTTTAGTCATTCAAATAACCTCTATTGGATCATTAAATGTCCTGGTACTGGGACACTGCGCACGGCGCTGCAGGTCAGTCCGCAAGAAACATGCTGAATCGCGTGTTTACAAAAGAGTTTTTATTTTATTATTATTTATTCATCGATTAAACGAAAAAATAATCAACCGATTAATCGATTATCAAAATAATCGTTAGTTGCAGCCCTACAACCTCTTGTACCTTTTTGCTTTAATATACACTCACATCTAAATTGATGTTTGCCATATAATGTTCCCTGACGAAAAACATAGGTGGTTTTGGTTTGATAATGGGAGGTACTTGTTCTGAAATGTTCTAAAAGCACTGTTCTAAAACAAGATAATTCCAACCGTGTAACTTTTCCACCTGCACAACAGTAGGTAGAGTGTTTGGTCCATCAATCTGAAGGTCGTGGGTTCAAATTCCAGGACCACGGAAGTTACCAAAGTTGTTCCTTGAGTAAGACCCTTACCCTCATTGCTCTAGGAGCTCTGCATCAACCCTGTGTTCTGACAAGTCACTTTGAATAAAAGAGTCTGCTAAATGACTAAATGTAAATGTAATGAGGTTGTTTACATTAATATTTGTTAATATTGCTACTGTACAAGCTACCTCGCACATCAGTAAGTGAATTGTTACTGCGAAGCTACTATCAAACACAGCTATGTAAATAAATGGCAAAGTGAGGGCAGCAGATGTGGTAACTGATCTCACTCGAATGCATCATTGCAGGCACTTATAAAGGGGGAGGGAGAGAGAAAGCTACTCAGTGGCAGCCTGAGACACGAAGGCTTCAAATCACTGACATTTCAGGACTTGTTTTACATGATCTTTGAGTAGTCAGTCCCACATGCCAGCATAATGATATACTGTAACATGTAAATCATGGTTTGGCACATCCAGTCCTATATAGATTTATTGAAATGGATATTAAAAATGTGTGTAAACAAAAAAAAATAGTCATCAGCTAAATAAGTGTGCATGTAGCAATATAAGTAGAACAATTAATTAAATTACCTTGTTATTCAGCGAATCCTGTGATGCAACTGCTTCACAACAAAATGTGATGGTGATTTTTGCACAATTAAAAAAAAAGTGCTTAGACCATCTCAGGTGCCAAATGTACATTTAGACATTTAGCAGACACGCTCATCCAAAACGACTTACAAATGAGAGAACGCCACAAGTCAGTAGTTACGTAAAAAACAGCTACACTGAGGAATTATCGAACCTGATTGTTATCTGATCCTCTACACCGACCCTGTTTAATACCAGGTGTTTGTAAAAGAGATGCGTTTTGAGTTGTTTCTTACAGATGCTAAGACCCCCCCCCCCCTTAAAGGCAGAGTTGGGAAGATGATGGTTCCACCATTAAGCAGTGGTTAACACTAGTATGAGAATTAGCACCACGGTGAGGTGGAATCACCAGGCAACATTCATCACTAGAGCGAAGTGAATGAGTTGGAGTATATTTTGAAAATATAGATTGAAGGCAAGAGGGGGCAGATCCAGAGATTTTCATGTAGGCCAAAGTCAATGCCTTGTACTGAATGAAAGTAGCTACATGAAGCCAATGGAGAGAGAGGAGTAGTGGAGTGATACGAGTTTACTTGGGCTGGTTGAACACAAGTCGGGATCGGCAAGCAGTATACACCCGACAGGACTGGTGGGACGGTGGACACGGCATGTCTACGTCTGTGTGTGCTGTTTAAAGTTCAGTATTTGTGTGTGTGTGTGTGTAGGCATGTTGATGTCAGCAATAAAGCTGCACCTGGTTTGAAATCCCGTCTCCAGTCCTCATTCCCTTCCACCTCGCAACCGACGCATTGATACAAATGTGAAGCAGCCAAAGTGTCAATATTGTTACGGCTGGACAAACGGCTCAGCCAATCAAATTTAAGGACTGGAACAACCCATTTTGTAGTTCATTTTACAGAGGGTTTGTGAGTAATTTTAGAATGGTGCATCTATTCACACATTCATTTTTTCAGCCTACACTTGCTGAAGCTTTAAGCTGTTGTGTAGCCTGAACAAACAATTTACAAAAGCATCATTTAAAGTGAGTGATTTATTCACAGAGACAAATCAATGAGCTTTTGCATTAGTCTAAATGCCGACAGACAACTTCTCCAATATGAGCTTGTTGGAATTATAAACACCATATTCTCTTTAATAGCATAAACAAAAGTGTCCTGCATATTACTTAGTAAAATGCCATTTTACATAGTAAAACGCTGTGCCTCATGTAGCAGATGTCCAAGAAAAAAAAAAAAGATCTCGCTCTATAGTAAATAACAGCTTATTACAAGTTACATACCCATTTATAATTTCCTTGTTATCCCCACGGATGTAGTACTCTTGATCAGGCGTGATGATGCACAGTGCATTCTTCTGGCCAGTTTTTGGTTCAGCATCGATCACATCTGTACACAGGTTCATGTTGACTGTGCCTTGTGGTAGTGTGCTGGGCTAGAAAATAAACCAGAAAAGAACATTTGCTGTCAGTATAGTCAAAGGTTGAAGGAAATATCACACTCCAGTAACTATAAAGCAAGGCGAAAAAAGAAACTACTACATTCGGGGTTCACCATATTTTAAAAAGAGGAAAAATATGTTTGCAAAGCTGCTTTGAGACAACTCAAACACGCTCAGTGTTCTAAGCCGGAATCCTCAAAGAGCAAGAAAAAGAAAAAAACAGGAAAGGAGAAACGCCAAGGTAATGTTGGATTTTAGAAACATTGGAAGAAACATTGTGAGGAAAACCTCAAAGAAAAACTCTGAATGGTACAAACAACTGTCACCCATAGCAAAAGTTAAATGATTTGCCAAAAAGAATTTGTGAATATTAAACCTTGTTTTTAGAAAAGGTAGGAAAATAAAGAGTGGGGGGGGGCAATAGTACGAAATTGTGTATTTTGCTGCATACATTTGATTTAAAAGCAAAAAAAAGTGAATAGTACAAACAACTTTTTTTTTTAATGTTTAATTTGAATTTTAATTTAATTTTGATTGAAGTTTAAGGAAAGATAAGAGCAGATAGAAATGTGTGCTTTTGGCAGCATGTAGATTTTCAGAAACAATCATAAGCTTTGGTGGTGAAAGCTCGTTTAAAGCCTGGTAGTTAAAAATGAGAAATGTCAACAACTGATTATTATAAGGCAGCTCTTCTGCTGAAAAGGTTTGGCATTAATGGAGCAAAAGACAGAAATGAATTATAGACGGTTGGTTATAGATTCTGCAAGTTTTTGGTTCAATAACATTGTGGTCACTTTGGAAGTGAACATCAGGCGATAGCGTCATCATCCTAAATGACTCTCTAATGTACACAATTAATATAAGAATTAGTGCTTAATTATTTAAAACTTGAAGGAACTGCAGAGATAAACATTTACATTTACATTTAGTCAAACATACTTCATACATGCAGAAAGTATTCAGTCCCCTTTCAATTTTAGCAACCATTTGCTTAAATAAAGTAGTATTTCTCATTAATGTACACTCAGCACATCATTTTCACAGAAAATATTGAAATTAATTTTTTTTTAAAAAAGCAATAAAAGGTATGACTGGGCGTGCATTATTGTAAATAACTCATAAAAAGAGTTATTGATGGGTACGACGCATGGCAGAGGTACAGTTACACAGTAGGTTTGAAATGAAGTTAAAGTTAAAGTTGAATACTCTAACTTGACTTGCCCCCACCACGACAGAAGATAATTAATGAACAAACTTGAGTGCCTTATTGCTTTTATAAAACAATTTAATGCTTATAAACTGGCTTTTGTGACATAATCTAGTTCCAGTTTTCAAAATAAACAGAACGCAGTATCTAAAATATTTCGAGAAATAAAATGTATAAAATATAGTGTACATAACATTATCTGGCATAACTCATTGGGTGACCTAAAGAACCACTGCACTAGCCCAATCAATGACTAACCACTTGTGTAGGATTGTTGTACATGTTTGTGTGCTTGTTTAATGAACATGGTTCACCTTCAAGCAAAAAAGCAAATGCACTTGAGACTTCATCTGGTTTGCAGTTTTGCTTTGACTCTTTTAGAAATACAGTTTGTGGGAAAAATCATTTTAAATCACATTAAATTAGATTTGTGCCTCTTTGATCTTTAAACAAAACAAAATGCATGTCTGTAAAACACCACAGAGACGTATAAATATAAAATAAAAATTTAAGTTTTATCTACAATTGATCTTCAACACCTGAATTAGTCATGTTTGACTTATTACTGCTTTGTAACTTCAGCTGACAGAGGGCTTATTTTGATGTGTAAAAGCTTATGTTTATTAATGAAAACACATTGAAAACAGAAAGAATTTTAACAGAATTAGTATCTTAGGCAGGCATCGGTTCGATTCAAACAACCGTGTAAGAACTATGGTCCATTCCGCTGTTTATCTTACATGAACTATTCTTTAGGTCATAATTCTCAAATCAATTACAGGAGGTTTTACTCTAGTAATTCATTGTAAAATGCAGGCATGTCTTTACTGAGAGCTCGAGCTCCTTTCCAAGAAGCGGAGTATCTGTTACTCTTTTAAAGAACAACTAGCCGTCTGACCTTTAACAGAACATTGCATATCTAAAAGGAAGCTGTGCTCCCAGTAGGGAGTTAAGCCTTCAGAAAACCTTCAAGTGTAAGATCATTAGAACTTGTTTTATTTTAAAAGGGTTCTTTTAAAACTATTTTTTGCATTTTTTTTGTATGAAGGCAGGCTTTTTAATGAATGGTCACGTACAGTACATCTGTACAACTACCGGTTGTGTGTGTTAACATGATATAGCAAAGGATACTTGTGCAACCTGACAGGAAGGTAAACTCTGCTCAAATAACAACTCTTTACAGAAGTGGTGATCAGAAAAATCATACCTGAATGCAAAACATGTTGAATCTTGAAACGGATAAGCTGCAGAAGCGGGCAGCATGTTAACTTCCACTCTTGTCAGTCAACAATAGGAATCTGAGTCTAAAGTAGCACCCCATCACACCGTTAAACTTGACTCCCTTCAACATCCCATCAGATATCATTGATCATGGTCATGCAATATGGAAACAAAACTATGGGGACACCGACAAATTCCACCTGCAGGAGATTTTATAGCATCCATTCTGAGTTGGAAGCATACAATTATCTATCTCTCTATCTCTCTCTCTATATACACACACATATACAAATTATTTATATATATATATATATATATATATATATATATATATATATATATATATATATATATATATATATATATATATATATATATATATATATATATATATATATACACACATATATATATATATATATATATATATATATATATATATATATTTAAAAATGCTCCTATATTACATATATGTAAGTGGCCTGTAATTATCTGCAAGTGTGCAAACCTTAAAGTTTACCAGAATTTGAAGGTAAAACGATATCAGGTGTTTTTACTTAATGAGATAATATTCAGGGCAGTGTTTTATTTGTATTTTATTAGGAAAAGGGGTTCATTAAAGCCTGACCTGCACAACACAAGTATATCATGACCAACTGAGATGCTTCAACTATATTTCTGAATCTAGTTCACACTAAAAGTAGACATACTGCACACATGGTCCTGACACTCAAAATTGGGTGAGATGCAAATTCTTAAGCATTAAAAGACTGATTTTGCTTTTGAAATAAACAGATGGTTCTAATTTTAACCTTTAAATTATTTATTGTAATAAGCTTGATATAACGAAGCACAACATACAAATACCGTCCATCGATGTTTATTTATTAAGTTTAAAAAAAAAATCGAATTTTCTTGCTGTGACACTACAAAGACAATGACCAACTAGCATAACCATGGACACGAATTGCAATAAATCTCCTTTATGATGTTCACAAATCAACTAAATTTGTAATAGTAACGCTGGACTCTGATACTGTTATCAAACCTTTTGCAGCCCCAAGACAGAAACCAGGTGCTAACCGTTCCTGGCTCCTTTTATGGCCATTTTAAGTAGGTCTTTCTTTATTAAAAGCTGCCAGCAAAAACCTCAGCAACTTCCAAATATGGTAATTACACTGTCACTACAAGCTAAAGCCCTGTTTCCGTCTCACTAACGAGTGCTTCTGGGGAGAGAAGCAAAAAATCTGGGTAATGAGACACCAGCAAGTTCAGAGAACCAGAAGTGCAGACTGAATAATAGCATGTCACTCATACAACACAGAGAGGACGGACTGGTGAAGTTACAATACCACAAGAACCAGAAAAAGGACTGAGCAGTTCCAAATTCAAGAAGAGTTGTAAAGTTCCTCTAATATGGCTGATCAATCGTTGCACTTGAAGAAACTTGAAGCAGACTTTAGATAACATAAGAAGGAACCAGCATAACAAAAAAAAACGGCCAGATAAAGCACAACTATGCTGTCAGGGTAACAAACGATTGAACTTGGCAAGGACATAAAGAGTTTCTATCTTGCCAGGGTACGGTTCACATTATTATACAGCAGATTTGAACCATCTGTGTTTATAGTGCCTGCTAATTTTAATCAAGTGTTAGTCTAAAAGCATTATATTCGGTCTTCTGGTTATGCCACAAACAGAAACAATACAAACAAAGATTTTAAAGAGATTAAATTAGTATTATTAAAAGGATGTATAGACATGACCTCAAATTGCGGTAAGGTTAATAGTAATTTGAGGATCATGAAAAAATTTAAGATGTGAATAACATTTTATAAATACCTCACATACTGTTTACTTTCATTATAATAAAATGCCAGTTGCACAACAAAACACAATTAAACATCCCTGGAGTGACAAACTATCTCTCTCTCCATATAATCACTATATCTATCCATACATACCATAGACCCTTTCCAAAAAAATTGGAATAATATAGTTGATAAATTCCATTCAAAAACTTTCAAAGAATATAGATTAATGGCCCACAATTTATACAATTTCAAGTATATATTTGTTCCATTTTTACATAATTTGTGCTTTAAGCTCATAAAACCCACAAAAACAGGAATTAAAAAAAAAAGAATGCTATAAAGAAATCTGCCCAAATTTTGCAGGACATGAATGTTTTAAACAGAATGTGACTAATCATCTACTAAACAGTAGAGGTGAGGAACAGAATCCAAACTGCTTGAGGTCCAGTGAGAGATATCCACAGTCAGTCATGACTTGAGGTGCAAAGTCTGGTGCCGGTGTTGATAAACTCTGCTTTCTTAAATCCAAGATCACTGCAACAGTCTACCAGAATATTTTAGAGGACTTCATTATTCCTTCTTCTGAGGATCTGTATGAAGAAGCAGGTTTTATCTTCCATCACGGCCTGGCCCCTGCCCATATTCTCAAAAGCAAAATAAGGGGCACCAGACTCAACAACCAAGAAGAGCTAAAAGCAAGCACCAAGGAAATCTAGGTCTTTATAACTCTCAGGCAATACCACAGACTCACGTTGCATCGAGGCAGTGATTACAGCAAAGGGATTTCCAACTGAGTATTGAAAATTTACATATCAGTTTGAAAGTACCATATTTCAAATGATTTGATCCCAATTTTTTTTGGTCTGCAAAATCTGAAAAGTAGTTTGGGCTGATTTCTCCACAGTATTCAAATTTTTTATTTCTTGTTTTCATGGGTTCTATGAGCTGGAAGCCAAAATTATGTAAAAAAAAAATCAACAAATGAATACTTGAAAAGGTGTTTATATATATATATATATATATATATATATATATATATATATATATATATATATATATATATATATATACCCCCCCCCCCCCCCCCCCCCCCCCCCCCCCCCCCCCCCCCCCCCCCCCCCCCCCCCCCCCCCCCCCCCCCCCCCCCCCCCCCCCCCCCCCCCCCCCCCCTACTATAGATTAACCCAGCTAAACTGGTTTATAACTGCTCATCTAAGAACATTATTTAATGACCAGCTCTCTCTTTACAGAAGGATTTGTCCCAAAATTATTAGAAACAGTCACATTTACATTTGGTCATTTAGCGGACGCATTTTTTTTTTTTTTATCCAAAGCGACTTACAAGGTGAGCACAGGGTTAATCACAACATCTCTGGAGCAATGAGGGTTAAGGGCCTTGCACAAGGACTCACATTGGTAACTGCAGTGGACCTGGGATTTGAACCCCCGACCTTTCAGATTGATAGACCAACCCCCTAACCACTGACTTACCGTGCCCCCAATCCAGTTCCAATTCTTAAATCTGATTGGCTGAGCTGTTTGTTCAGCCATGACATTATTGCCAATAATGTACACCTTTGACGGCTCACTGTATGTATGTAATTTATATATATATATATATATATATATATAAATAATGTGTGTGTGTGTGTTTTTGAGTGTTAGAAAAACAGGAAAATAGTGTTCACTTTACAAACCAAACTAGATTACACTGCAGAAGACCAGTTAATTAACAGTTTCTCTTAATAAACGCACTCCCTTTTTTTTTTTAAATCATATTGTGTTTATAACCGTTTTAGGGCTGCAACAATGAATCGATAAAACTCGATTATCCAAAGTATTGATAGTGAATTTCCAATATCGATTCGTTGGGTCACACTATTTCCACGTTACTCGCAATGTCGTAACCGCTTACGTCACCTGCTGCACTTCAATAATGCTAGAAAAAAAAAAATAGCGGGTTGAAGAGAACGAGGTGGAGTCTGCAAAACAAGTTGATAAATCGTAGAAATTAAACACAGCCAATGCAGAAAAAAGCTTTGTTTAAATCAAAACTGTGGGAGCTTCACCATTACACAAATAAAGAACGTGGAACATGCAGCTCAGCGAACATGAATTGAGCTGCATGGAACAGCAAGGTGATGATCCACCACCTGAAACTAAACACTGATGAGGATGAAGCGGAACAGCAGATACATCACTACAACATCCCGAGGTTCTTTAGTTTTGAAGTAAATCAACGTCACACTCTCAGACCGGCAGAGCAGCTTAGTGATGTGTTTGGTTGTTAACTGGATAATAACAGCGATAGGGAACGTGTCTTAACGTCCATTATACGAATACATCCATGTTTCCCGGGACATGTCCGTATGTCACGTCCTGTCCCGGGCGTCCCAGTTTATTTTAGAGTGAGGAAATGTCCTGGTTTTTAGCGTATCAATAGCAGCACACCGCAGGGGAGCGGGGGATTGACGCGCACGGCGTAAAAGTACGCGGCTTTAGCCATTTAAATTCCCTTCATTGGATCATTAAATGTCCTGGCACTGGGACACTGCGCTGCGTGTCAGTCCGCAAGCAACATGCAGAAGCGCATGTGTGTTTACATAAGAGCCCCCCCCCCTCCCGCTTTCAGTCGAGACAAACGAGAAGCCTTGTGCACGGTGTGTCCCGGTGCACATATGTCCCAGTGTCCAATTGACATTTCACACAAGAGGTATTTTTTTTGTTAACTGGCTAATTTGTTAGTTTAGTTTTTTTCAATAGCTGATTGTTAATTAGTTCATTTGTTAATTAATTTTTTCCAATAGGCTACAGAACAGACGATATTTGGTTCATTACTGAGGGCAACTGAGTATCATGTGTTATTTGGAGTTTTGTTGTTAAGTGAGGGATGTTTAGATGATACATTATTTCTTTTATTGTGTTTTTCATTCATTACAGAAAATGTAAACTTAAACATTTTTATTAAAATTACTATATATAATACTATACTATAGAATAATTTTACTGAAAAACATACATCTTTGGATAAAAGCGTCTGCTAAATGATTAAATGTAAATGTAAAGACATGGAAAAAAATTTAAATCAGATTCATCGATTAATCAAAAAATAATCGACCGATTAATCGATTATTAATCGATTATTAGTTGCAGCCCTAAACCGTTTTATAAAATTAATGAGGTACAAGCTTGTGTGTTATTGTCAATAAATCACTGGAAAGAAATGTACTCCGCAATATGTAGTGCCTAATGACACCTCTTTACTGTGATTTAATCACAATAATCCATGCCCTCTTATTGCTTTATACCAAAGTGACAACACAATGATAAGAGGGTTTAGTATGTTGAAAATTTACCATAGGGTTGGGGCAGCACTTATGAAAATATGTTGATTTGCATAATTTGCTTCGACATATCACAAAAATGGCATCACCTACTAAAAGCATGAATTTCAAAAAGCGCAAAAATCGCCCAAGTGCATTTAAAGTGTGCAAGTACTTCACTCAAACCCCTCAACATATGTGGTGCTCTGTCAGCTTTGTGAAATGGAGATGGCTTAGTACAACACTGTACAAGCACTTTGTCAACACAGAGGCAAGACAGGACTAAGTTCTGATTACTTGTTTTTTTTCTTTTCTTAGCACAATATTTTATGACTATTGACACATGAATCATCCATCCATCATCAATCTATCTTCTGCTTTATACTCTACTAGGGTCGCAGGTCGCCAATCTATCACTGGGCACACACTTAATCACACTCTATATGAGATAATTTGGAGAATTTAATTGACCTTTATCCATGTTTTTGGACTGTGGAAGGAAACCGGAGAACCCAGCGGAAAGCCACGGGGACACGGGGAGAACATGGAAACTCCACCCAGATTGGGATTCAAACCAGGAATGTAACACCACACATAGCTGGATTTCATAAAGGTATGCATAAATTTGAATAACTGCTCTCAGACAATAGGTACAGTCCACAAAAATGTCTATGGGCTACATGTCATATGAGCTTCTAAAAGTCAGTTTTACCAGGAACCTACACATTACCCCACTGATTTAACTCAAACTCATTTTCTTTTACTTATTCCTGTATTTTATGTCACAGTGGATCACCATCTGCCTATTCAGAGGAGAGTGTTAAGAGCACTGGACAAATAACCCCAGTATAGGGCAACAAATCATCATTGGATAAAACACTTACTATCAAACACTATGTAGGGGCAATTCACCTTTGATCCATGTTTTCGAACTGTGTGAGGAAACAGAAGGACCACTTAATAAGCCCACATGCACACGGAGAGAACATGGAACCAGGCGGACCTGTGAATTTAGAACTAATACTGATTTTTTGATTAAATAAATAGGTTCAGACAAGTAAGCTCAAATCAAATGTGTTAACATGAGACAGCCTCTAGACAAAGACTGTTAAGCATTTAATGTCAAATTACGTTTGTTCAGGCCACATTTAAGGAATAATGTGCACATGTGACGCATGGAAGCAGATCAATCATACTGGAATGTAACTAAACCCAAAAAAGCCTTTAAAAAAATAAACTGCTGAAAAGCAAAAAGACAAAATTTGCACAACATTTCAAACTCACTATTAAAATGTAAACAAATCTGTGACATAGACCATGTTAAGCTCTGTCTGCGAAAGGTCAGAGTCTCATTTCCTTTACTTAAGCATGTGTTCAGTCAACCTTAAGACAGTTTGGTTACTTCTCCATAAACAAACAGGAAAAAAAAATAAGAGTTAGAGGAAATCACTACCCACATTACACATGTGCTTCAATTTGAGAAGTGCGGAAGACTGCAGCAGTGTCATGTCACATCCCTCTCACTCAGACACCTTTACAGCCAATTTAAAAGCAGCATTTTATGTAACACCTGGCAACCTCAAACACACATACGCTATTTGAAACAAACCACGTGAATAAACAAGCAATAAAAGTAAAAGACTAGCTCAGTGATGATCCTCGACCCCACTGTCTTCCCCACATGATTTGATTTGGAGAATCTAAACACGAGGTCTGGTTACAGAAATAGGTACTGCGGTTGCATCCTCACTGGAATGAGAATCGCAAAGCATTTTTTGGATTTCCTTGTGGTTTTAGGGGGCTAATGTTCTCAGAGTATAGCAACGCTGCCGATGGCTTTCTTTGCAGTTTCACCAAATAAGGGCATATTGGTGAAAATGTGAGTGCAGGCTCCATAACCAGAGCATCTCCCTAAAACACTAGTTCAAGAAATCTATAGTGGAACAGTGTTTAATTATTGTCAATAAAGAGGATCTCAGTAGATGAAATAAAAGCCAAATAAATAAAAAAATCACTAAGAATAAGATCAATGCTGATTCATAGATAGCAGCTCTTGCACAGGTCATTTTAAAATGGTACCACTTCTGAAACATTAACCATCTGTTCACACTGACATAAATGGGGATGTTTATGTTAGAGCCTGAGCTACACGTGTACAAACAGCGTGATGACAAACGGTAGCACATAACATCTGCAGTATAGAATTTTATGAAACAAAATAAAACTGCAACAACCACTTGTAATATTGGCAATGACAGTCTCTCACAACATAATAGTACCACAAAGTACTTCCTAAAAGTAAATTATATGTAATTATATGTAATAATTGACTATGTATTTGATTTTCTCATGCAAAAACATGCAAAAAGCTGTTTTTGGAGATCACATAATAAGGAAGGGAGAAGCACTAAGTGAGGTCATGACTTTATGAGTGAACAAGGAGAGCTGGAGAGGAGGTGATGCGTAAAATCTAAACTGTTGACAACAGACTTGTTGACCGTCCTGTTTTGTCCTGAACTCCGATAAACAGGTGAGAAGTCTCCAAAAACAACAATTTTACTTCTTGAACACCTTAAAATAAGGGTTATTAAATTGTGGTATGCCAGATAATGGTATGATAATCGTAGGACTGCAACAACGAATCGATAAAAATCGATTATCCAAAGTATCGATAATGAATTTCCATTATCGATTTGTTGGGTCGCGTGATTTTTGCGTTACTCGCAATGTCGCAACCGCTTTCGTCACCTGCAGTGCTTCAATAACGCTGGAAAATAATAGTGGGTTGAACAGAACGAGGCAGAGTCTGCAAAACAAGTTGATAAATCTTACAAATGAAACAGCCAACGCAGAAAAAGCTTCCGTTTAAATTCATACTGCGGGAGCTTCACCTTCACACAAATAAATAACGTGGAACATGCAGCTCTGCGAACATGCACAGCAGCACGGTGATGATCCACCTCCTGAAACTAAACACTGATGAGGATGAAGCTGAACAGCAGATAAATCACTACAACATCCCGAGCTTCTTTAGTTTAAAGTGAATCAACGCAACGTTGACGCGCACGGCGTAAAAGTACGCGGCTTTAAATGTCCCGGCACTGGGACACTACGCACGGTGCCCCCCACCCCACCCCGCCACGCCCCGCTCCGCTTTCAGACCGCATCGAGACAAACTGGAAGCTTTGTGCATGATGTGCAACGCAGCCACATATGTCCCGGTGTCCAATTGACATTTCACACAAGAGGTATTTTTTTTTTTTGTTAACTGGCTAATTTGTTAATTTTTTTTTCAATAGCTGATTAGTTCATTTGTTTTTTTTTTTCCCAATAGGCTACAGAACAGACAATATTTGGTTCATTACTGAGGGCAACTGAGCATCATGTGTTATTTGGAATTGACTTTTGTTGTTAAGTAAGGGATGTTTAGATGATACATTATTTCTTTCATTGTGCTTTTCATTAATTACAGGAAATGTTAACTTAAACATTTTGAATAAAATCACTATATATAATACTATACTATAGAATAATTTTACTGAAAAACCTCCATCTTTGGATAAAAGCATCTGATTAAATGTAAATGTAAAGACATAGAAAAAAAAAATATTTATTTATCCGATTCATCGATTAAATTAAAAAATAATCGACCGATTAATCGATTATCAGAATAATCGTTAGTTGCAGCCCTAGTATGGATATACAATGCATTATATTTCCCTGATATATTTTATAAACTGCATTTTGTAATTTGGCCACTAAATAGCGGCATTTGATTGGTAGGGAAACTGTAAAACACTTTATAACCGGACTAGATTACGTCATAATATTCCAGTTTATTACTTTAACACTCAAGGTTGTGTATTCATTCATTCACTGTTTTCCACTTCCCATACAGGGGAGAACATTTTAGACACTAAGCAGGAATACTCAGGACAGGGCGCCAATCTATCATTGGGCAAACTTACACAGACATACAAACACACACTATACATGGCAATTCAGAGCATTCAATTTACCCTGAATCCAAGTTTTTGGACTGTGGGAGAAACCGGAGAACCCGGAGGAAACCCACAGGGACACAAGGAGAACACGGAATCTCCACCCAGATCGGGATTCAAACCCGGATCTCCAGCGCAGAGAGGTAAACATGCTAACCACTAAGTCATCGTGCCATCCAGGTCATGTTTTATTGGGAATAAAATCACAGGAAAGCGGTGAGGAAAAGAGGTGAAACTGTACTCCGCTATGTGTCATGCCCAGCAATACCTCTTTTTTGTCATTTATTCACACTAATGCATGTCCTCTCGTACCGTATTGCTTTTTTTCGGTGACGAAAAACATAGGTGGTACTTAAAAGTTTTGGTAATGGGTGCCAATTGTTCTAAAATGTTTAAAATCCACTACCTTAGAACACTTATGATAATAATAAAAATCACCATAAACTTTTCATATTTATCTCACTGATCCATACTGTTATAGTCCTTGCTATGTGCACTGGGGCACAGTCATGCTTTAACAAAAAAGGGTCTTCTATTCTACAATGTTCCAACATGCATGGTTTGATTTAGTGATAGTGATCTATTTTGCCTACTGTGCTTAATACACAGAGGACTTGGTCCTTCACATGCAACCCATCTGTGCAGTGAAACACACACACGAAGTAAACACACGTGTCTGGAGCGGTATGTCTTCAGCCATAGAACATGGTAGGTAGCGATAGAAGGGAATTGAACTGGGGACACGGCTGGTCCCTTAACCACAAGGATACAATTTTCTTTGTCATAAATTTAATAATTAAAAGGCATCTCAATATAACTACTAAATCATACTATATGCAATAATTGTTTCAGTTTGTTCCTCTGTGTTATCCGTCATGTGCATAACTATACATACGCGCACGCACACACACATATATATCTATATATACAGTATATATCTATATATACAGTATATATCTATATATCGGTGTATCTATATATACACACACACACATACACGTGTGTGTGTATATATATATATATATATATATATATATATCCCCATCCAGGGGAGAACGTTTTGGGCACTGGGCCAATACACCGAGGACAGGGCACCAATCTATCGCTGGGCACACACTCACATGGACACACTATATGGGGCAATTTGTAGAATTCAATTGACCTTGATCCATGTTTTTGGACTGTGGGAAGAAACTGCAGAACCTGGAGGAAACCCACGCGGACACGGGAAGAACATGGAAACTCCACCCAGATTGGGATTCGAACCGGGAATCCTTAGCGCTGAGAGGCGAACGTGCTAACCACTAAGCCACTGTGCCACCTAGCCCTCTATTTATATTATAATTTTATTTATATATTTATTATTTATATATAAATTATTTATATATAATTTTAAACTCACTTCTTTTAATCATTCATTCATTATCTCCCGCTTATCCTCTATCAGGGTCGCGGTGGGGTTCCCCATGCCCATCTAGGGGAGAACGTCTCGGGCGCTGGGCAGATAGACCCAGGACAGGGCGCCAATCCATCGCTGGGCACACACTCACTCACACAGACACACTCTATATGGGGCAATTTTGAGATTTCAATTAACTTGATCCATGTTTTTGGACTGTAGGAGGAAACCGGAGAACCCAGAGGAAACCCACGCAGACACGGGGAGAACATGGAAACTTCACCCAGATGGGGATTCGAACCTGGAATCCCTAGCGCTGAGAGGCGAACGTGCTAACCACTAAGCCACCATGCCGCCTTCTTTTAATCAATAAATCTTTTTAAACATTCTCATATATTGTAACTTGCTGCTGAGAATGTGAATTTCCCCATTGTGGGACAAATAATGGCATATCATATCTTATATAGTACAGCAAGGGCAAACCATTTTTAAGCTTTTAACAAGCTGAATTTAAAGTAACCAACCATTTTTCATAATGAAATCTGTCTCTGTACCCTTACTAAAAATGTTCGGATCAAAAAACAATCCTCTCTTGAGAGATCCATAACCTTTACATTCTTTCAAGCCAGCTTGCGCTCCATACGTTTCCCTCACCCACTTCTCAGTCCTTTCCTGAGGGCTCCCAGCGCAGATGAAAAGAGCGCACAGACAATGGGTCTGACAGAATCATGGTGTTCTTACAATTAAAGGAAAAGCTATTCCCTGAACTTATGTCAGACATCCACGCCAGCTGCTGAGCTTTCATCTACGGTCCCATCATGTTCATTATCTAGCTGGGAGTTGGGATGCACCACCACCATATTTTGTGTGTACGATAGCTATACAATTATTGCATCGGAGGCCAAAACTCAAAGCACACTTTAGAATGCGGGCCGAACAGGATAAACATTTATTGAACACGCTAAAAGTAAATGTTGTCTGTTTGAGGTGTCGTAGCTAAGTGGGTAGGGTGTTGGGCTATCAATCAGAAGGTTGTGGGTTCAAATCCTAGGTCCACTGATGTTCCCAAGGTATGATCTTAAACAAGGCCCTTAATTCTAATTGATTCAGGGATGCTGTACCAACATTGTGTTCTTATCCCAACCAAGTTGGGACATTTATAAGTCGCTTTGGATACTATTCCACAACAAATAAATGTAAACTTTATATAAATTAAAATACTTTGCTCTCTATAAATATCTCATTATAATTATGAAACTTACAACAATGAAAATACTGTAAAAAACATGAAAAAATGAAATAAAAAGTATGCTTTTCCACAAAAGTAAAATTAACAAAATCAAAACAGTTTTCTTTGCTCTTGGACCATTAAAAAAATTTCAACTTTAGATATATTTAAATATTACTGCTCTCCATAAAAACGTTCTTGTCAAAATCCTACAAATTTAAAATATCAGAATGGTTTGAAAAACCATATCGCTGGGCTATTAATAACAATAATAATAGATTAATGTAAAATGATCTCACGGGCCAGATATACCCCACCGGCACAGAGTTTGACCCAGGATAAAGGGGTATTAAATGCAGTTTTATTAAGATAGCATCATGAGCACATGTACAAGAGCAGAGTAACGCAACGATACCCGATACTGGTATCTGTATCAATGCATCGCCACTGGGAAATTTTAACTACTGAGTCTCAGTTATAACGCAGCCAAATGACTAACGCCTTGCAACGAACTGACACTGGTGACTTTGATCGTATCTCAAAGACCACTGATCAGTGTAATGCATATGTATGTTGTTTTTATTGTATTGAAACTCTGGCAGGAGTTGAAAAGCTGGGGCCCCACTGCCTCACAGGCCGTGTTGGGAGGTTGGTGTGTGGGCCTCGCTGTTTATATACAAACATTGTAATCTTGGGCTTGATCAACCAGCTAATTTGGTCACCCATGTCACATTCCAGCGAGTTAAACAGGCTGAGCAGGGTTCCAGACCTGAGATGCTGTTGTGGGCCACGTTACATCCGCCTCGCATCGCATGATGGCTTTTGTGCCCTTCAATAAAAACGAAAGTAAGAAATAATGAACCTTGACATTCTGAGAAAATCGGTCAGGGCTTTTCTTCTTTGAAATAAGTCCATGAAACAGTTCTGCACTTTTTCTGCTGCAACAACCAACTCCCTGTTAAAATCCTTTATCTAAATAGTAACAATGGTCGATTCTGAAAACCATCATGCTACTAATATTTTCAATGCAGTAAATGTTAATACTGGATTTTCAGAGAAATTCTTTCCAATGAGAAAATGAAAAATTATTTTCTTATATTTAGGCTACTTTAAACCCAAAATAAAAAAAATATGTGGCTGCACGAAATATTTCAGCATCGTCATCGCAATATGCACATGAGTAATAGTCACATCTCAAGATGTATGATGTCACTTAACCCCTTCCACCCAGAACATCGATTTTGTTGTTTGGGCGCCATTTTGACTGTATTACGTATTGCACCGATTTACAAATCAGCCATCCATCCATCCATTATCTTCTGTTTAATCCTCTACTGGGTTCCCCAAGCCCATCCACAGGAGAGCGTTTTTAGGCAATGGGCAGGTCCACCTAGGACAGGGTGACCATCTATCACTGGGCACACTCACTCACACAGACACACAATACATGGGGAAATTTGGATAATTCAATTTTCCTTGATCCATATTTTTGGATTATGGAAGGAAACCGGAACACGGACATGGGTAGAACACTGAAACTCCATCCAGATTAGGATTAGAATTAAGAAAAAACCTGCACATTTTAATCTTTCCAACGATACCTAATATACTATGTACATCTGTGTATTTGAGGAGCTATTCGCACGCGTAATTTCAAGCTCGTGCATATATTTATGTATAACACTCAGGGGAACATACAACTGCCATTTTTTATTTTTGTTGTTTTGATTGAATCATATTTACATTTTATTTTTTTTATTGAAATAAAATGTTTACTCCTGTTAATTTCCTAATATGTTATTGAAGCTTTTTTGGTTTAATGCTGTTTTGAAGAAAAACAAAAATGTAACGTTCATCTCCTCCTGTATCTGCGACCCTAGTAGAGGATTAAGCAGAAGATAATGAATGAAAGTTAAAATTACCTTTAGCAAAAAAATATCTATATTTTAACTTTTTGATATCAGGAATTATCATTTTAGCATATTCTGTTTATCCAAAACTAAGAACCAAATTTAACATAGTATTAAAAAAAACTGTTTAATTTATACATTTATGGTTTTAATCCATACTAGTATACAGAAACCTACAGTGCAAAATATTAAGTGATGAAAGGTGGCCAAATTAGGCATACCTAATTATATAAAAGATAGGATAACATTTGTTTATACACTAATCAAAAACATTAAAACCACCTCTATGTCTCTATACAAACACTTGAATTTAACAATTAGTCATCTTACTGTGGAGGCTACACTGACAGAAATAAGGCAAAATGTCAACAATTAACCACAGAAATAACTACAGAGTAATGTGTTAATTGTTGGTTTGTGTGTTAAAGCCACACAGGAATCAGGATAGGCAGACTCTTTACAGGAAGGTCCTTAGTTCAGCCCAAGTGGAAATCGAAAAACTGCAGTCCAACTAGATTCAAAGGGCCAAAAGGTGCATACATGTTTCCAAAAATGTACCTTAGAGGATATCGCCCTGATAACAACTGTACTCCTATACTATAGTTAAGTTACCTTGAGGGTATTTCTTCTAGACACAGACTATTCACATATGAGCCACTAATTTAGGATAAGAATTTCTTACTAACAAACATGCATCATTATAATTATTATTATAATCCTTTTTGGTCAAATATGGTGGAAAGTCATGCATTGCCATATATGGCAATCACACTAATGATTCAGATTCAGGGAGCATGAGCCATTTTTACACATGGATTGATCACAGAGTCCAGACCTGAACCATATTGAGAATCATTGAGATGTGCTGGAAAAGACATAGAGCACTGTTCAGGGCTTCAAATATCCCATCATCAATCCAAAAATAGTAAAAATAAATAAATAAATAATAAAAAAAGTAATTACTTGGCAGCCATTATACACATATTCATGTTAAGCTTACCGATTCATCCAGAGCAAACCGCAAGCATCCATGCTCATAAAGTACAAAGAAACGTCGCTGCCATTTCTGTAGAGATAGAAATGATTGAAGGACGTGACTAAACTGTATGTACACAGCAGCATTTGTTAATACATTCAAACAAAACTGTGTAGATATAATATATAGATTTCTAAAGTACTTACTCGGGATCTCTGCATTGGATTGTCAAAATCTGTTCCTTCTGGAGCCAAGCACAGCCATCCACCGTAGATGGGTTTAGCCTGAAGTAAAAAAACAAAATGCCCTTTAAGTTTGAAAGAACCCTGATAAAAGTTATAAAAAGCTCAAAATAACAGATAAACAAAATAAATATATAAAAACAAACAAAAAACAGTTTTTTTTTCAAAAAACAACAAAAAGCTGTGAATTTTACAACAAATATCTGAAAATGAACTTTAAAACCCAGCCTATGCGGACATTCTTCCGTTTCCTCCAGGTTCTTCCCGTTTTCTCCCACAGTCCAAAAACATGGATTCAAGGTAAAATGGCTACTTTAAAATCGCTTCATATAGTGCGTGTTTGTGCATGTGTCTGTGTGAGTGAGTGTGCCGAGCAATAGTTTGGCGTCCTGTCCTGTGTGCATCTGCCTAGCCCTGAAGCATTCTACCCTGGATGGGCCCCCTGTTCAATCTATTAATTTGTGTTTTTAAACCATAATAGTATACAGAAACCTACAGTGCAAAATATTTACAGTGATGACAGGTGGCCAAATTAGGTATGATTATATCATCAAAGATATGATAATACTTGTTTATACACTAATCAAAAACATTAAAACCACCTCTGTCTCTATACAAACACTTGAATTTAACAATTCGTCATCTTACTATGGCGGCTACACTGACAGAAATGACAAACGTCAATTTTAAATCAACTACAGAAATAACTACAGTAATACACATTAGTGTGTTAATTATTGGTTTGTGTGTTAAAGCCACACAGGAATTAGGATAAGAAGACTCTTTACAGGAAGGTCCTTAATTCAGCTCAAGTGGGAAACAAACTCGGAACGTTTTTGGTGCAAGGCAGAAAGGCTAACGGCTGCACCACTGTGTCATCCAACTAGTTTCTAATGGCCAAAAAGGTGCACAAAATGTACCTTCCAGGATATCACCCTGATAACAGATGTATTCCTATACAGTATTTACATTATCTTGAGAGATAAAATTTGGAAGACAATACTAGAAAGCAGTCCCATAAATAGTCTAGAAATTAACTTAAAACATTCTACATACAGTGGGTTGCAAAAGTATTCATACCCCTTGAACTTTGCCATATTTTGTCACATTACAACCACAAACATAAATATATTTCACTGGAATTTAATGTGAAAGACCAACACAAAGTGGTATACAATTGTGAAGTGGAATGAAAGTTATACATGAATCAACAATTTTTTTACAAATAAAAAACTGAAAAGTGCGATGTGCAAAATTATTCAGCCCCCTTTTCCCTGAGTGCAAC
>JAFMOD010000506.1:1455727-1532918 GCA_019802435.1 Corydoras maculifer
GGCTGAATAATTTTGCACATCGCACTTTTCAGTTTTTTATTTGTAAAAAAATTGTTGATTCATGTATAACTTTCATTCCACTTCACAATTGTATACCACTTTGTGTTGGTCTTTCACATTAAATTCCAGTGAAATATATTTATGTTTGTGGTTGTAATGTGACAAAATATGGCAAAGTTCAAGGGGTATGAATACTTTTGCAACCCACTGTATATACACATATACGTATATATACACATACATATATATACACACACATATATATACATATACATATACACACATACACATACACATATACACACACACACATATATATATATATATATATATATACACACATAGCTTCATGGAACAGGTATCCATGGCCAAGCAGCTGCATCCCATTCATAATGATTCATGAACCTTGTGGAAACCGTTTGGGAACATGGATGAACAGGTTTGAAATATTTTCAGATAAAATAGACTTAAGAACAGAATTTATTCACAGACTGCAATAATGTACATTAAAATTACACTGTTGACTGGCGTTTCTGATGCATTACATTCCTCTCTCTCCCTCTGCAGCATGAGATTTAACAGTTTAAAAAGGCTCCACCCATTTTTGTGAAGTCATTAGCAGGTGCATTAATTTCTTTTAATCATTGCCCATCACCATTGATTTTGCCTTTTCCTCCAACAGTCAGTCTTGTACTCAGCTCTGTGTCAGTAATATTTACAATTAAGCGCTGCACAGTGGTTCACGTCACACAACAGTGGCATACATCTGCTTTCAAGGTTGCCGTAATGGCTGGTGTCCAACTTCTGGTTGTTTAATCAACAAGATGCAAGATGGAGCAACAACAGATCTGAAATGCCCTAAGAAGTCCAAGAAATTCCAAATAAAACCGCTTATTTAATTAAATTAAATCAGTGAATGCTCGTTTAAACCTTCCTACAATTAAAACCAGACCATCCCATTGTTTTGCTTTTTCATCTGTAATGTGCTGGAGCCAGAAAAGGAAAAAATGTGTTTGAAGTACTGACCCACCTTGAACCTTGTCTGACTCACAAATGTATATACTGAGACCTTGATTACTACATTTACATTTATGCATTTAGCAGAGGCTTTTATCCAAAGCGACTTACAAATGAGAGAACACAAGTCAGAAGTTACTGAAAAAAACAGTTTCACTGTAGAATTATCAAACCTGATCATTATTCTATCCCGTGCCCCCCACCTCCGTTTTTATAGATCAGGTGTTTGTGAAAGTGAAAGTGCCAAGTAATGCCTCACTACGGGCAGAGTTGGAAAGATGGTTCCACCATTTTGCACAGTGAATGCTATGGAATGAGAATTAGCACCAGGTGAAATCACCAGGACATATTCATCACTGGAGCGTTGGAATGGCGAAGTATTTTGGAAATATATAGTAAATGGTACACAGGGCAGATCCAGAGATTGTCCTGTAGGCCAGAGTCAGTGTCTTATACTGAATGCGAGCGGCTACAGGGAGCCAATGGAGAGAGAAGAGTAGTGGAGTGACATGAGATCACTTGGGCTGGTTGAACAGAAGTCAGGCTGCAGAGTTTAGAATCAGCTGTAGAGGCCTGATTGTACAAGCTGGGAGACCAGCAAGCAAAACATTACAATAATCGAGCCGGGATAGGATGAGGGCTTAAACTAACTGCTGAGTAGCATGTTCAGTTAAGAAACCGTTACATAATTCCTCGTGAGCACAGCTCACAAGAAGATAAAACACCTGCTTCTTTTAAGTTTAATTTTGGAATAGAAGTTTTATTCATTCCTTTTCAGAGCCACTTTTCCTACATGTGGTCTTGGAAGGTATTTGAAATATGGAAGGGAACTCTTTCAGATCTAATACAGTCAGAAAACTACACAGTGACCTGGGCCACCCACTTAAAAATATGCAGTGATATGATTTTGCTACTTTGTGATGCATCTCTGTTCGCATTCAATGGCATAAAGAACTAATTATGTTATCTATGGCTTTTGTTCATCACATACATACATCACAATACAGCTGAAGAAAAATGTCTACAATACGTTTTTTTACACTACTACTGTGAAAAATCATTTTAATTCAATCTCCTGTGTTGGGAGAGTACAGTATATTCACAAACACAATGCTTAAATCACTGGTTTCTCATAACCAGACTGGTTGCTCTTTGGTTGTTTAAAAGTTTTCAAGCTTTTCAGCGTAAATGACATGCTGAGTTCACAATAGGTAACATTATGGTTGGTGGTTTGAAGATGAGCCTTTCTGCACAAATCCATTATTCACGGATGTCAACTAGATGTAATTCTTGGGTACAATTTCGTCTGCAGTAGCAACTATTCACTGAAGGCTCAAACAGAGTCACATTGTTACCCTAAAGATTAAAGCTAAGAATTTGTGGACAGGTAAAATGGATCTAAATTAGATTATAAGGATATGTATTAAAATAAACTGATTTAGCTTTTCACATAATGGGGGGGGGGCTGAGCTGCAACTATTGTGGCAGTAAATTGTTAATTCATTATTTTATGATTTTAACGCCTAGACAGCTCTAATCGGCCAATTTCCCAGTAGGAACAAACTCAAACAATAGTCCTGAATGGGTCAGCAATGTCAAATCGTTTACCATTCAGCAAAGCTGGATTGTGAAATAAAAACTTGGGAAATTAGTAAAAATAAAAAAATAGCTGGAACTAGCAGACATGCGAGCAGGCACAGGAAGGACACACAGACTACATACAAAAACCTTTTTCTGCCAACTAGGAAATGAACCCAGGACCATCTTTCCTCTTGAAAGAATAACCACTGCCATAAAATATTAATCTAATCACTAACTAATTGATGCAATAAAACAATGAGATGGATTTTTGTATTTTGCTTTTCACAGAATGACATGAAAAACCAACCACTGTAAAATATATTCACTACTATTTTTTATTACAAATCCCTGTTCACTTAAAAGGACTATATAGCAAAGCAGACAGGAATAAAATGCATTTAGCCAGCAATTCCAAAACACTATTCAATACATCTTCATTAAGCCTATAAAACAATCAGCATTTTAAAATAGAAGCAGGCACAATATCCCCCTTCCCCTTTCGAGGTAAAGGGAAAAAGCACAACAAAAGCCAGCTGTAAGTGCCATTTGAAGAGTTGGTTGAGAGGTGGGCCCCGGAGAGCAGCGGCACACCCCTGCACTTTTTCTCCACACATTGACTGTCCACTTCCTCTCCCAACCTCCTCTCCCAAGCCTGCAACCCTCCCTGAGGCATTACATTTAACTTCCAATTTCCTTTAGGCCCAAGGCCACTCCCGGGGGGGGGGGGGGGGGTGTCGCCAGTTCTCCCAGCATCCCCCTCTTTCACCTCTGGATGCCCTCGAAGGGTCTTTGACAACACTGTACCCTCCCCCATAAAACACATTGCAGACTTTATGTTACTGCTTCAGATGTTCAGTTTCTTTCTACATCTAGGGAAACTACTTTCTCAACCCACACTTCCTTTCACAAGCTCTCCTTCCCCCAAAAGTCTTCAACAACCCACAACCCTTTTCCCTGAAGGCACTGAGAGACTAAGAGATAAACAAAGCAGAGATTTTCCTACAGGAAAAAAAAAAAAAAAAAAAAAAAAAAAAAAAAAAAAAAAAAAAAAAAAAAAAAAAAAAAAAAAAAAAAAAAAAAATCAACCAAAAAAAATTCTTGGAACTGATGTCAAGGATCATATAGACATAAAATTATGTAAGTGTGCCATTATCAAAAGTATAATGTAGATATAAGTATCTACTACATGCTACCCTGATTATTCAGATAAACCTCTAGCCCAGCTTCATTTAGTATGGCGTCTACAGCACTTTTTTCGCATTGTTTGCATTGTCATTATGGTTCACCAAACAAGGTGAAATGCAATGCACAAACATGCAGGGGTGAAAGTCTCGGTGGGATGTTTTTCAGCTAATCAAGGGATGGATGTCTGGTCAGCATATTTTGCTATTTAGAGAAATGACATCAACAAGCTAAGCATACAGTTCCAAGTAATTACATCCTTAATCAAAATGAAAAATAAACACTCTCTAAGCAAGTAACCTGTTAAACTGCCAAGGCAGGTAGCTGATGTGATCACTAAAAATACACTTTAATCAGTACCCGCAACGCAAATATAAAAATAAAAATTGAATGGCCTTCTTAACAGAAAACTATTACTTTAAATTGCTTAACTGCTATTAAAAGGATCAAGAGCAGTGAAGATGTAAAGACCAAAGAATCAAAGCAATCATATAAAACCTTGGAGGCCACCATCCAGCTAAGTGTCCCCTTTGAGCAGAATCTTAATTGGTCACAATATTTTTCTAGCAATTTCTTTGATCCAAACACCACTAGATAATTTCCTCACTCACACCACTCTCAGTTTACTAAACACTGCTCCAGGAGTACACCAAGCACCAAAAGGTTGTTTTTAAAATACTGGCCTCGGCTATTCTGGTACCGATGACCATGCCTAATCTGAAGTATCTCAGTAAGATTTCTCAATTTAATGTAATTCATGTCAAATTTGCCAACTAGATTTCAGGCTGCACTCCAGCATCGGCCTTCTTTAACTGGAGTGAAAAGGGCTTCGGGGCGGCACAGTGGCTTAGTGGTTAACATGTTCACCTCTCAGCTCTAGGGATTCCCGGTTCGAGTCCCCATCAGGTTGGAGTTTCCATGTTCTCCCCGTGTCCGCATGGGTTTCCTCTGGGTTCTCCGGTGTCCTCCCACAGTCCAAAAACATAAATCAAGTCAATCGAGTTCTCCACATTGCCCCATATAGAGTGTGTCTGTGTGAGTGAGTGTGTGCCCAGCGATGGATTGGCGCCCTGTCCTGGGTCTATCTGCCCAGCGCCCGAGACCTTCTCCCCTGGATGGGGATGGGGAACCCCACCGCGACTTTAATAGAGGATAAAGCGGGAGATAATGAATGAATAAATGAAAAGGGCTTCCAAATTTAGAACAGGTTTCTCTAATAAACTGCCTATTAATTGTAAACATTAGAGTCGAAACATGCCTTCATTAACAGCAACGTGGTCAATGCAAAAAATAAATTGGACCAAAATTTTGTTATATATCTAGAATATGTTATTAGAAATGGGGGATTAGTGGTTAGCATGTTCACGTCTCAGCACTGGGGATTCCAGGTTTGAATACCAATTTGTTTCTATGTTCTCCCCGTGTTCGCGTGGGTTTCCTCCAGGTTCATAATAAATTAATGAATATTTTTAGAAACAGCACTATTTACCTATGTGGATATTTTTAAATTATTAGAATAATGAGGTAAATTATTTTTTATTTCCTTGTTAATATTACAAAGTAATGTTATTACTTGTAATGTTACAAAGCTTTAACTTTGTTTTGACAGTTTTACCTCATTAGTGAAATCAACTGTAGGTTCAAAGAAAAACAATATCTTACATCCATGAACATGTGATTTTCGCTTACATTTTTTTTAAATTCAGAAGCACAAATACACCAACGTTTAACTTACTTATTCAAAAAGCTATAGAACCCACTTGTGAGTTGATGTGGTGAAATGCTGTCTTTAAAGGAGCCACCCACTTTCGCTTCCTGATTGGGTATAAAAACAAAACAGTAAATACTGTATTGTAAGTCCTCACAATTTTGTTTGTTGTGTCAAAAAGCGACCTCCTATTGTATTTTCTGGTTTATGGTCATGTGTAAGCCCAGTGTATCTAAAAAAAAGCCATTTGATTTGCATTTCAAGGCATATAAGTCACATAATCAAATCTCTGTCAACCTATCGGGTAACTCAGTGTTACGGTGTTGGTATTGAAACACCCAAAAAAGATCGATAGCTCAAGTCTATCAAATTTGCCGATGTGGGACTTGCGAAGTCCTCAACCAAGTTGATGGTTTGCTCGAAGTCGGTGCATTATGACAGATGCTGTATTCTGATCCCTACCATAACAGTCGAACACTTGTAAGTCGCTGTCGAAAAATTCTGCTAAATGACAATGCAATAAGAAAATTGTAATGAATATATCCAGATCAACTATTTTATACATAATTTAAGAAATACTCGACATTTATTAATCCTGACACATGATTGGCTTAAAGTAGCACATGGGTAATATGATTATTTTAAAATGTGCCCCTTGTACTTGTTCATTTTCAAACTTAAAATGATCAATTATATCTTATTATCAATGCTCTGAATCCATAATAGGCATTGTTTTGTACTGGACTGGCCCTAACTATAAATTCAACATCATTTTAAAATGTCAATCACCAATCAATTTTAAATCAAGTTCTGCTCCTTAGAGCTCATTCACCTGATGTAGCCATTTTATGCTCAGCATACTAAAGTCTGATGTATATGCATTCCATGTGATGAGTTTGGAAATCATGGGGTAGAGGGTTTAATCTACTAAATAACGCACAGCCCTTCCCACATGTGTGCTGCATGATGCTGACGTTGCTACACGCCTCCAGTTCTGCTCAAAGTACCGTCTGGGAAATGTGTGGGACCAATTAACAGAATGTAACAGCCTTTAATGGTCTAAACTTCCCCTCATACAAAACTCCCAAGTGCCTGAGCTTGCATGTGTTCCTACAGTATACAAGTTCAAATTGTACTTTCTCTATAGGAACACGGAGCTTAAGAAAAAGAAATACTGCTTACTTCTGAAATCTCGCAAAAACAAACCTGGAGAAGGAGCATTACAAATTACAGGAAAACGCTCAGCAGCGGACAGTGGATTAGCAGCAGCCTCCTAAAACACCTGGGAAAAAAACCTCAGTAGTCCTTTTCAAAGCTTTCCACTTTCTAATGATCATGGCAGAAACAGTTTTCCCTCCAAAACCACTTAAAATGGCCAGCCATTCATTAGACAGCTTTGCTAAATGGATATGATTTGGGGTGCTGCCACAGGCTGCTCTGATTACTAAAGAAGAGACATTTGCGCATGGCTGCTGCTTTAATGAAACGCAAATACAGCAGCACATGAGGAGCATTAGAAAGAAAAGGAAAATCAGATGAAACAGCACATTCTGGGGGATTCAAATCAGAGCAACAGCAGAAGCACCAAAAAAAAAACATCCTGAATAAAGTTTTGTTTTGTCGCGGGGGGGTTCCCCATGCCTATCCAGGGGAGAACATCTCGGGCGCTGGGCAGATAGACCCAGGACAGGGCGCCAATCCATCGCTGGACACACACTCACTCACACAGACACACACTATAGGGGCAATTTTGAGAATTCAATTAACTTGTTCCATGTTTTTGGACTGTGGGAGGAAACCGGAGAACCCGGAGGAAACCCACGCAGACACGGGGAGAACATGGAAACTCCACCCAGATGGGGATTCGAACCGGGAATCCCTAGCGCTGAGAGGCGAACATGCTAACCACTACGCCACCGTGCCGCTTATATATATATATATATATATATATATATGTATATATATATATATATATATATATATATATATATATATATATATATATATATATATATATATATATATATATATAAAAATTACAAACCATTTAAACTAGAATACAGCCACTTAAAAAAAAAAAACACCTTTAATACAAAGTCAGTCCTTAAATCACATAGAAACTGGGATTTTATACAGTTGCCAAACGGAAAGCAATCATACAAAAAGCCTAGCTTTCTTTCAGGCAAATCTGATTCAGTTTCCGAATGCCATAATTCTGACAAAACATCACTTGCATGGACAGAAGCCTAAAACTGTTGGAATAAAGTAAACACAGACCAGTTTATCTTGCAGCTAGCTGATCTAGAGCAGTTATATATTTGATGTGATTACAAGACTGAAACAATGTTATCCACTCCTAAATGACTCATTTAAACAATATTAAATCAAGGTGAAAAGAATATTTAGCACTCTGTGAACCCACCCAAAAAGCCAATCCACGGTTAAATCTCTCTCATTGTTAGCCAAAAAATATATAATTAAATTAAAAATTATCTTACAGCTGTAACACTAAATAATAAATCTATAAATAAATAAATCCCCCCACATAACACCTGACCTAAATCTTAAGTGCACTAGTAATTATGTCAATCGAATTAATTTGGCTTACAGGTAGCAATTCCATCACCCCACAAGACCAGTTAAATAGTTCATTTTCTCTCCAGGCTTTTTTTCAGTTACAGAGTGAAATATATGTAATTTTTAGCAGTATGAAAATAATGATGAATATCTATACATATTTTATTTACATTAACCAGTGTTTATTATTACTCAGTGACAAGTAAACTTTATTAAGAGGTCTACAAGCTCTTGTGCATCATATCTGTAAAAGTGTCAAATAGGGGATGTTTTGGGGTTTTAGCACTAGATTTTCACTCCCATAATACAGATTATATTACAAAATATTCTCAACATCCTCAATACACAATAGATGCTCTGACCTCTATCAAAATAGATGTGGAACATGTAATCGCATTCATGTGCAGGTTTACTGAGCGCTATATTAGTAGATTTAATTAGGTAATTAGTTCATTATCCCTCCAGGATTTTTTCCCCTCAGTTAGAGTGAAACATATGTAGCTTTTTATGCAGGGTGAAAATAATGATAAATATCTACCTAGCTATCTATATTATCTCCTAGTTTTTTTATTTACTTTATTATTACTCAGTGACTTTGTTAAGAAGTCTGCAAGCGCTTTTTGTGTCTGTAAATGTATCAAACAGGTGATGTTTTGGGAGGTTGTAGCGCTAGATTTTTGCTCCGATAATCTCAATATCCTAACCACACAATAGATGCTCTGACCTCCATCAAAATAAATGTGGAACATGTAATCGCGTTCATGTGCAGGTTTACTGAGCACTATATTAGTAGATTTAATTAGGTAATTAGTTCATTATCCCTCGAGGATCTTTCCTCAGTAAGAGTGAAACATGTAGCGTTTATGCAGTATAAAAATAATCATAAATATCTATATATATTTTTTCCATTTACTAATGTTTATTATTACTCAGTGACTTTGTTAATAGGTCTGCAGGCTCTTCTTGTCAAACAGGTGATGTTTTTTTTTGGGGGGGGGGGGTTGTAGCACTAGATTTTCGCTCCCATAATATCAATATCCTAAGCACACAATAGATGCTTTGACCTCTATCAAAATAGATGTGGACCAGGTAATCGCGTTCATGTGCAGATTTCCTTAGCGCAGTTTCGTTAATAAATGGAGCAAACCCAGCAGCAGTATGCATCAGAACGCTGACTGTGTACCGTTACCTGGTTGAGATCCGGGTCGGTCAGCAGATGCAGCTCTCGCGGTTTGAAGCAGTTCTGACATTTGCTTTTGTTAAAAATGTTCGCCTGGAATTTCCTGCACGGGTTTTCCTTTGCAGTAGACATGATGCACGGTTATACACCCCCGATCGCTCGGTCCACAAGTCCAGGAGCAAAATGCAACAGAATAAATCTTCAATTCCAACAAGAGGTTCTCCAAAACATGATCAACGCTTCCTCCAGACCTAACACCTCCTCGTTCTGTCCCAGACTGGCTCGGGGGGTCCGGGTGCTAAAGATAACAGGTCGAGCTGTTACAGGAGTGTAGATTAGTGAGTTCAGGAGCTGATGGGTGTTGATGAGGGCATGGCCTGTGAGCACAAAGCCGACACTGAGTGATGAACGAGCTGGGATCGATACCGTTCGCTTGTGTTTAAGCAGTAAACAAGTCCTCTTTAAAACGCACCGCCGCTGTTTTTAACCAGCAGCTAACGACGAAGTATTCGATCGGTGCGAACCCAATTCCATCCACGAACCCGGCGATGCAGCGCGTCTTCGAATTCAACCGTTAGCTCAGAGTTTAGCTCCGCCGCTCCTTCGTTAGCTAACAGGCTAACCAAATCCCGACTAATGCGTTAATCGAGCCGCTGGCGGGATCCAGTTTGCAGTCCGTTACAGCAGCCGATCCCCCGTTTTAACCGCATGGTTTCGTCGGTTTGAAGGTTGCGGCTTGATCGTAACGTCGGGAGGGACGGCGCGTGGATTCCTTACAACGCGACTGTCTGCGTTTCTCCCAAATGAAGGGTCAGCGCTCTCGCTCTCGCTCCCTATAGCGAGCGCCCAGCTTGGAATTTCACATCATCTCGCGATACTACGCAGCGTGCGCCGTCGATACTTCATTTCGCACCCGTTTTAATAACACACCGAATTCTAAAAGCAGGCTCCTTATTATAAACCCACTTTATTCCAAAGGATTAATCAGCTCCTAAAACAATCTAACGAGGTTATACCAAGGAATAGTACAGAATTGTGAAAGGTTGGGTGAAGTGTCAACTATGTAACAAGTGTATAAAAATTTGGAATGTAATAAAATAAATAATAAATATCAATGGGGCAGCACGGTGGCTTAGTGGTTAGCAGTTCCCGGTTCGAACCCCAATCTGGGTGGAGTTTCCATGTTCTCCCCGTGTCTGCGTGGGTTTCCTCCGGGTTCTCTGGTTTCCTCCCACAGCCCAAAAATATGGATCAAGTCAAATGAGTTCTCCAAATTGCCCCATATAGTGTGTGAGTGTGTGCCCAGCGATAGATTGGCGCCCTGTCTTGGGTGTATCTGCCCAGCGCCCGAAACGTTCTCCCCTGGATGGGCATGGACAGGGCATGGGGAACCCCCCCCCCCCCACAATATAGGACAAAGCGGAAGATAATGAATGAATGGGGCAGCACGGTTGCTTAGTGGTTAGCAGTTCCCGGTTCGAATTCCAGTCTGTGTGGAGTTTCCATGTTCTCCCTGTGTGGGTTTCCACCGGGTTCTCTGGTTTCCTCCCACAAACATGGATCAAGATCAAGTGACTTCTCCAAATTGGCCCATATAGAGTGTGAGTGTGGGTGTGTGTGAGTCTATGTGAGTGAGTGTGTGTCCAGTGATAGATTGCCTCTTGGTCCTGAGTGTATCTGCCCGAAACGCTCTCCCTTGGATCAGCACCCTAACGCTAACCCTAACCATCAAAAACATCGATTCAAGGTCAATTAAACTCTTTAAATTGCCTCATATAGAGTGTGTTTGTGTGAGTGAGTGTGTTTCCAGTGATAGATTGGTGCCCTGTCCTGGGTGTATCATCTGAGCGCTTGAAACTTTCTCCCCTGTATGGGAATGGGGCAAAAATCTATTGCAGCAGAATAAAAAAAAAAAAATATATATATATATATATATATATATATATATATATATATGTATATATACATTAGGAATATCATATATCATATACATATACAGTCAAAACATATAGAAAGCATGTTCATGTTCAGTTGTTCATTTGTTCATCTGCCAGTCAGACTACTGTGCACTGCACACATGTAAACTCCCTACTCAGCTACATGCTATTAAAAGACACATAACCCTGACCAGCTGCCTTTGGTTTGAAAGAGAAGGCAAGTGAAAGAAGGAACCAGGGGTCTGTGAATGGACGGGAAAAAGTAGGGTTCAAGCTGGTGATTTAAGTGGAAAGAAGGAGATTTTTCCATTGAGGGCTTAACTCCTCATACACACAGTAAGTAGAATGAAGATAAGACAGATTAAAACAATGTGTGTGTGTGTTCCTGTTCTGTAATTTAATTAAAGACAATAAGTAAAGCCTATATAAGTCATGGATCTTGATGTTTGTTCACAAAAACCTGTTGCATTAATTAAGAGATTTTGTTAGTTCCTAATGCTTGAATCATAGAGTTGATATCCAGTTGGCAGGCAGCATGGCATTCAGGACAACGAGATTAGTCCAGGCCAATATATATTTAGAACTTTTCCTCAGTCACCCTTTACATGGAAATACAGACGGCCACGCTGTTTAAAATACCCAAACACAGTCATAGAAAAAACATACCAAAAGATTAAACTAGTTTTAGCAATATATATTTCTTTTTTGTCTTGTGAAGGGTTGCTTTGGACTGTCCATTAGTCTGCTGATTAAATCACAGCTTTGTTTCTCCTTGTAACAACAGTTTGTCAGGGAAGTGCATCTAGATGTCATTAACAAATAAAAGTCCAAAACATGTTTATAATTTCTTCCAAAGTAAACTTACATAAGGTTAATATCACTGGATAAAAATATGAAATTAATATTTAAAGCTAATGGTACATTGGTCCTATTTAACTTTAAAATAAAATACTGGATGTAAAAGTATCAATCCATCAATCAATCCATTTCTGAGCCTATCCTTAATCCAGATGTAAATCTTAAAAGTCATTATGAATAACGGCTTGTTCATTAACTAATTCGTTTATTTTAAAAGATGGCTCTCCCATCAGTGATGGTATTACCCCTGCTTGTGGTGGTGTTTGCTGGAATCTATTATCTCTACAATGAGGTCATCCAGTTTATGTCCAAGTCCATTGTGCGGAACAAAGTGGTTGTGATTACAGATGCTGTGTCTGCAATGGGAAGTGGTAAGGCTTACCATTTATTCACCTTTTAAAAACATTTTCTCTTTTACCTAAATCAATATTTTATTCATTGTTTACAACATTAATGTTTATCTGTGAAAGAATGAGAGTTTTACCTCATTTTAGTATTTACACAAAAATTTTGCTTTACAGTTATTAATATATAAATAATTTTTAGAAAGACATGTTACTAACAGGCGGCACGGTGGCTTAGTGGTTAGCACGTTCGCCTCTCAGCACTAGGGATTCCCGGTTCGAATCCCCATCTGGGTGGAGTTTCCATGTTCTCCCCGTGTCTGCGTGGGTTTCCTCCAGGTTCTCCGGTTTCCTCCCACAGTCCAAAAACATGGATCAAGTTAATTGAATTCTCAAAATTGCCCCGTTTAGAGTGTGTCTGTGTGAGTGAGTGTGTGCCCAGCGATGGATTGGCGCCCTGTCCTGGGTCCATCTGCCCAGCGCCCGAGATGTTCTCCCCTGGATGTGAATGGGGAACCCCACCGCGACCCTAATAGAGGATAAGCGGAAGATAATAAATGAATGAATGTTACTAACAGTAATACACCACTGCTTACCTGTTCAGTATTCTTACAACAAGCTATCTCTGGCAACTTTGCCAAAAGCAAAACACAAAGCACAAACAACATAGTAATAGAGCTAACCCCTGAGCCTGGAGTTAGCAAAGAGCTAAAATGAAAGCATGGAAAAGTATGCATCAACCAAACATTTACTTTACCACACCTGGATTATGACTTGCTAAAACCTGCACTGAAGGCCTGAAGACAAGAAAGGCTAAGCTAAAGGTTAGAGGCAAAGTTTATGAATTTACCCTGTGTATAATAAAAAAAAAAATGCACTCACACATCATTATCAACTTTGCGATTGAGGTAACAATGAAAAGCCTTTTACATAAATAATTAATTTAAATAATAAATAAATTGAAAATGCAGATTTCTATTTATATCTTTATATTCAGCCGGTGTTCAAACAAGCAGTTGAAATGCAATTGTTATATGTAGACAATTTGATGTAAATTGTACTTGTAAATGAAATCAGATTAATTCGAAATGAAATCGATGCAGAGCACCCATCAGAGTGGCTCTGAATGAATACATTCCCATTCTCTGTTTGGGGGTCAGAGAGTGCGTGTGTGTGTGTGTGTGTGTGTGTGTGTGTGTGGAGGGGGGAGGGGGGGCTTTACGGTGGCTTAGTGGTTAGCACGTCGTCTCTCAGCGCTGGAGATTCCATATTCGAATAGGTGGAGTTTCCATATTCCCTCCGTGTTCGCGTGAGATTTCTCCGGGTTCTCCAGTTCCTTCCCACAGTCCAAAAAACATGGATTCAAGGTAAATTGAATGCTCTAAACTGCCCCATATAGAGTGTTTGTGTGTGGCTGTGTAAGCGAGTGTTCTTAGCAATAGATTGTTGCCCTGTACTTTTGTTTTATATCTAGAGCAAACTTGGAGAACGTTGTTTTAAAGCTATTAGTTTGAAAATGTATGATTTTTATTATGCAAGTTGAGTCTTAGATTCTAAATCATGGTGTTTTTTGCAGACACACACTCACTCACTCACACACACTCTTTCTCTCTCATACACACACACACACACACACACACACACACACAAAGTAGTAGTAGAGGTGGCGTAGTTGTTATAATGAACGCTACCTACCATGTGATGTAGCCAATGGCAAAAAAATTTAACTGTGCATTTTAACCAGAGGGTTCCTCTCTATTTTGTGCATAATACAGTTGCTGTGCTGTCTAAATATGAAATTTGGTGCTAATTGACACTAAAGCTACCTAAATGCATGTGCATAATATGCATAATATAGATTGTATGCAATGGCCTAATATTATATCTATGGAGCCTTGTGGGAGAACGCTCTTCCACCAGCAGTAATTTATTCTAAGAGCTAAGAGTAAACCAGCACCTTGAGATCGGAGCTCACGTGTTGGCTTGTACAATTGAATCAGCTCACTCAGATACTGTGGAGCATGATTATGAATTAAAATTTTATATGTTATTAATAAAATTTTGTACTCAATACGAAAGTTAACTGGTAGCCAGTGCAAGTTTGATAACACAGGACTGATATGATCAAACTTTCTGGTTCTAGTTAAAACCTAAGCTGCAGCATTTTGCACAAGTCCTGTCAGAAGTGAATTACAATAATATAACCTTGAGATAATAAACGCATTAGTTTTTCTGCATCCTGGAGGGAGAGGATATTTCTTGGCTCTGAAATGTTACGAAGGTGAAAATTGCAATTCTAGTAATATTGCTAATGTGCTTTGTAAAGGAGAGATCTGAATCAATAATGACACCGAGATTATTTACAGACAAACTGGGTCTGATTAAATAGTTATCGAGGTTTAACATGGTGTTAGAAACTTTGTTAATTTTGTCCTTGGGTCCAACTATTAGAAACTCAGTTTTATCAGAATTTAGCACTAGGGAGTTTTTTGACATCCATGTTTTAATATCATGGATGCAGTCCGCGAGCTTACTGAACGAACATCATTAGGGTTAGCTAAACTGTATAACTGTGTATCATTTGCATAAGAGTGGATCTGATTTCATATTTACAAACAATTGATCCCAATGGAAGCATATATAGGGCAAATAACTTTAACTTTAGCAAGATCAGAACATTGGTTGTTAACACAGATGAATTGATATCAATCTGTCAGATCGGATTTAAACCAATGGAGTGTAGATCCTGTATAAGGAGATCACTATAAGGAGATGAGGGGTGTGGTAGCTCAGCGGCTAGGGTGTTGGGTTATCAATCTGAAGGTTGTGGGTTCAAATCCCAGATCCACTAAAGTTACCAATGTGGCTCCTTGAGCAAGACCCTTAACCCGTATTGCTCCAGGGATGCTGTGGACAAACCTGTGCTCTTTTTGTGAGTCGTTTTGTATAAAATCATCTGCTAAATGATCAAATGTAAATGTAGATATTGCAAGATTAGAGAATCACAGAGAGCCGACTCCACACAACCTTGGAAAAACAGAAAAGATTACAAAACTGTTACAAACACTATAATACACAACAAGGTTTGATTTACAAATGCATTTATTGAAAACAAAAACAGTAATAAACTGGACTTTTGCAAAGTAATTTAGTCCGGATTTAAAGGTGAATGCTGATCATGTTTCTGATTTGTCTAACAATGAAATACAGCCATTTAGTGTAATTACAGTACCATATTCTGCTACTTTGTGTACCACCAGTGGTATGCGTACTGATATTGTTCATAAACCTTTCTCTATTATCGTAAAACAGCTTCAACAGTCCACTTCTATTTAGTTCTCTCTGGTTTTTCTAAATGTGTTTTAAAATAAAATCTGCACTATCTATTACAATTTCTTCACAATGCCCCTTTCATAATCTGTGTTTGCTTCTAAGTCCCTGCAGCATTAAACCTCGCTGACTTGAGTCCTGCTGAGCACAAATAGAGCTCTGAAATATTTTCCAAATAAACCATCCTAATGTTCACTTTTCCTTGCACTCACCGCACTGTTATGGTTTATCTCTGTAATTTTAGATTCTCTCACATCTTGCTAATCTCTCCAGTATATCTGAACACCAAAAACTCAGTTCACTACTTAACTCAACAGACACTCATCATGGACACTACAGACACTTTCTGGATTACCTCATCTCACCGCTGGTATATTTTTAATGCTGCTATATTTTATACTTATATTTTATTTTACATTCTAGATTTATATTTGTATACTAGAATACTGATATATTTTATTTTAAACCTAATATTTAATCTACATTTTTTTATTCTACCAAATGGGGGAAAACTGGGTCCGTGAAACGCAATTTCGTTTGTATTTCATGTACCACATGCTAGATAAATGACAATAAAGTCTCCTTGAATCCTTAAATATATTCCTGGTACTTGTAAACCCCACTATGCTGTCACCCCTATAATCAATGTTATAAAAACCTTTTAGTCTGATTTTCATTTTTATTATTGTAATAAAAAAAACTTTTCTTAAATAATGTTACAATCTGACGATGCCACGGCTTGAAAGGACAGAGTCCAATGCTGCATGTGTTTTAAAGTCTTTGATGCAGAAGACACCTGCTAAAAACAGCCACAGACTGTGACGAGACGCGATGCGATATGACACAACACAACACGATACGAACATAACATCAACAAAAAAAAAAACTCTGTCCTCTGCCCAAAACTCCTGACACTAGTAGAGGATTAAGCGAAAGACAATGAGATGAGTCCTGTGGCAGATATTATTATTAAAAAGGTACTGATCCTATTTATCAGATAAAAGTTGATTTTTTTTTTATTGGGAGGCACACATTCACATACTCAGGAATGTTCCCCAAGACTCTGTCCTTGTCCATTTTGTTTATCATTTACATCCTGCCCTGAGGAAGCTTCTGCTGTCCTTGTCTCAAATTTCATTGCTTTGATGATAACAAACTTTAATAACATCAATCACACATAATCTTTACCACCACCCACACTGGATTCTTGTATGAGTTTAACACTATATGCAAATAAAAGTGTATTTATAAATAAAGGTTATGTGTTAGTCAACTCATTGTTGGACTACTGCTTATTTACGATTGACATTTTACTAAAATTATACAAAAATGAGTTATGTGACAAGCACCATGATGAATTAGTGCTCTTTATCCCTGGGCACACTCACTCACACTGGTTTTTGGACTGTGGGAGGAAACCAGAGAACCCGGAGAAAACCCACATGGGCATGGAGAGAACCTGGATCCCCAGGGCTAAGAGGTGAACGTGCTACTCAAAGTGCTAAGCCACCATGCTGCCTTTTTGCCAGAATATTTTCACTCATTTCTAATAACTTATTCTGGCTTTTTCCTCTTTCACTTTGGTAACTAAAGTGTTACTCTGGTTAGATTTTCTATTCGTAAAGGTTCTTACATTACACTTAATGTAGTATTTCTATAATATTTATTAGTGTGCATTGATATATTACATTTATGCTGACAGTTCAAAAGGTTCAACTAATACAGTATATAAACACTACTGTAATGCACACTCCACCCCCAAATCCTTTTTAAACATGTACTCTAAACACTTATGCAAACTAATAAGCCAACTACAGTACAAGCTTAAGATAATATTATTATTAGTAATATTATTATTACTTCTCCCACAATTTTTGACGTATCGACATAATTACTCCGCTAAACAAGTTTTGTTAAATCGCAGAGTGATCGCACTCTTTGTTCACTCCTGATCAGGCTGCAAATTTGACTTCCTATGGGAAAAATCAAATTTTAATATGATGTAACTCGGACAATTTTTGAGCTACAAACACAAAACTTGCCACTTTACCTCGTTCACTGTTTTGCTTCATTAACGTAAGCACTGTGTCTCCTATGGCCACGCTGCAATCAATAACATTCACATTTTCTTCAGGAAATGCATCTCTCTAGATGGGTTTGAAATTTTGAATTTTTGGAATAGGGATTTTGACCTCTGTATGACTGTGAGATATCTTGATGTGCGGTATATATATATAACTATTGTCCTGCTATGATTTTTAGATGAACAGTTTACTCCAAATGGGGCCAAACACAATAAAACATTCAGTGAGTGGCAGTTTTGAGAAGGGAAAGGTCAAAGGAAAATAGCCATACTGATTCAACGGCAAAAGTTTTGCGAATAACCACTCTATACAACCACTCACACTATACAAATCTGGTGAGAAAACAAAAGTAGATGATCATGTCGTGTAAGCAAATTATTATGTTTCGGTACAGCAATGCGACGTCAAGCTTTTTGTATCAGAGCTCCAAAATGAACCCTTTAGAAATCATGATGTTAGACTCTCTGTCTCTCTCTCTCTCTCTCACACACACACTGTCCCTCACTCATTCACTGTAGAGTGTGCCAGGCTGCTTCATCAGGGAGGTGCGCAGTTGGTGTTGTGTGGACCCTGCTGGGATAAACTGGAATCTCTTCAGGATGCACTGGGCAGCGGCTCAGATCCCAGTAAGGTGAGTGCAGTATGAATCAGAGAAGAGTAATGCTCTCACAGCTGGATATTATATGTTTACTTAAATACCTGTGTCTGATGCGCTCTCAATACCCCAGATGAAAGAGAAGTATCGTGTACTGGCTGAAACATCAGTCTTTTTCATATTTAAAATAATATTTTGTAGCATTCTCTACCTCTGTGTGTTACTGTCATTATTTCCTGTACTTTGATGAACAATGGCAGGATTTCCTTCTCACAGACATCTAGCTGTCTCCTGCTCTCTTATAAATTCCAGCTCACCATGTGTCTGATATAATTTTTCGGATAAACTCTCATACCATTGTTATTCCCTTCATAACAAATCTCTCAGGAAAATCATTTAGTTTTGAATTCTAACTCAAAAAATGTGTTAGATTATTACATAATCTAATAAAGGTGGCACAGATGCTTAGTGGTTAGCACATTCTCCTCTCAGCGCTGGAGAGTTCAGGTTCGAATCCAATCTGGATGGAGTTTCCATGTTCTTTCCATGTCTGTGTGGGTTTCCTTCAGATCATATGGTTTCCTCCCACAGTCAAAAAAAATTACAGAGCCCTAACAGCTCTAAATTGCCCTATATGGAGTGTGCTTGTCTGTGTAACTGTCCTGGGTGTATTTGCCCAGAGCCCAAAACAAATGACAATGCGGAACAGAGGATAATGAATAAATAATCTAATAAATATGTTATGGGGGACATTTTAAATTATTTAAACATTGTTCTGTTGCCTCAACTGCTATGACTGCTGTTACTTTTACTACTAATAAAAAATGACAGTAAGGAAGTCCCACTGATTGACAGGAATGTTTGGATCCTATCACAGGGTCAGCAACCCTAAATGTCTCAGTAAAAAATAATGTAAGTATAAATAGTAGTAATAATAACCATTTGCAGCAGTAGTAGTTTAGTGGTTATTAGTATTATTTATTTTATTTTAAATATATTTAAATATATTTTAATTATTAATATTAAACTATAAGTGGGTAATAGGGGTGTGGAAATTTATCCCAGCAGTCACAGAAAAACTTGAATTATAATTCTTTTTTGTACTCATATTATGGATTGTTTCATACAACCATATAGCCTAATACTTAATTTCTATACAATTTGATTTAAATTAGTGTTCACTATTACATAAACCTTCAGATTTCTTCAGGCACTCTATATGGGGAAATTTGGAGCATATAATTTACTTTAAATCCAGGCTTTTGGAATGTGGGACTGTTTTTAAAAAACGGAGAACCAAGAGGAAACTTACATGGAAGTGGGGAGAACATGGAACCTCCACCGAGATTGGGATTCGAATCCCCAGCAGTGAGAGGAGAACATGCAAACCGTGCTGCCTGAGATTCCAAGGGCTCTAGTTGTATATTTAGCTTTTAACAGTCACTAAATTAGATAGAGTAGCTCTGATTTTTTTCTGAATATTAGTTATTTTCCTGTACAGTAAATGCACCTTTATTGAAAATTTAATATACTCTGTTATTCTATGTTGTATAAAACAGTGAATGCTTAGACCATGTTATGATTGGTTTTTGAGTAACTAATCTGGCAATATTGGTTTTCACATTTAGATGACAATTAACATATAATAGACTATACACATTAAAACCTTGAAACTGCTGATTTTAAATAGTCTATTCTGCCTTTGAAACACAACCGTGTTTTAGTTTCTGTTCTATTTCTTAAAGACATTTCCACCAAAACTTGTCCTGCTGGATTTCAGTGATATTGATAGCATGGAGGACGTGGTATTGGAGATCAGTGACTGTTACGGCTATGTGGATATTCTGATCTGTAATAGCAGCATGAAGGTAAAAGCTCCAGTACAAAACCTTTCCTTAGAAATGGACAAAACCATCATGGATGTCAACTATTTTGGGCCCATTACTTTAGCAAAGGGTAAGTCTCAAAATTCCAGCTTTATTCACATTTTACTAATGCTTTATTTTTTAAACCATAATTTACTAGCTTCAAACGTTCTGTATAGTAAAAATGTTTTTCTGACATGGCTAGGTATTCTACCCCTTATGATCTCACGGAGAACAGGTCACTTTATTCTCATCAATAGTATCCAAGGAAAGCTTGCTGTTCCATTCCGTACTGCTTGTAAGTAAATTCATTAATTATTTATCGTTAAGCACACACCCTATATGGGGGATTTAAAACATACAATTTACCTTAAATTACATATAATTGTGTAACGGTGGTGGAATTTAATGAAGAACGGAGACGAGATTAGACACCGACGAATAGGCTTTATTGTTGACGTGTACATTCGAAAACACTGGGCTTTTACAATATTTTACTTTTTCCCCCATGATGAGCAATGTACCCCGGCGTCTTCTTTTAGAGCAGAGAACATGGAAACTCCACTTGGATTGGGATTCGAACCAGGAGGCAAACATGCAAATCATGTGCTAACCACTAAGCCACCGTGCCGCACTTTTTAAAAGTCAAAACATCAATTTGTAAACCCTTAATGCAATGTTTATAATCTGTATACCTAAATAATATGGAGCTGTTATTAAGTTAAATGTATGCTTGTTTCGGAGACGCTGCCTCTAAGCATGCAGTTCAGGCCTTCTTTGACTGCCTTAGAGCGGAGGTTGAGGAGTACGGCATCTCCGTCAGTACGATAAGCCATACTTTCATCAACGCTACATCCCAGGACGTCACTCCCTCCAAGCCTAAATCTACCAACGCCCTTTGGGCATGTGAGTAATTATACACTAAACAAAAACACCCATATGACTCAAAGACTGACAAGACCATTCTAGTTACTTCTCGGGGGGGGGGGGGGGGGGGGGGGGGGGGGGGGGGGGGGGGGGGGGGGGGGGGGGGGGGGGGGGGGGGGGGGGGGGGGGGGGGGGGGGGGGGGGGGGGGGGATATATATATATATATATATATATATATATATATATATATATATATAAAATAAACAGCTTAAAACGAAGAGATAAGTTAACAAGAATTCCAGAAAAACAGTGCAAGTTTTCCCGATTAGCACAATGCTAATTTGTATTGGGGTTTACATATGAATGCTAAAGCGGTTAGCACCTACAGTAGTATTCTTCAAAGAAAACAAACCATAAACACAACTTAACATGAATTTGGAGAAAAGTTTTTGACCTAATTACTTAGATACTTGCAGACAGACGTACTTTTAAGATTAAGGCAAAGAAAATAGACATGAGCATCGAATGGTACTGATTGATTCCAACACTTTCAGAAACAAAACTACGATAGCTCAAACTAGTCAAAACACATTAAACTCAAAACACAAATCACTTCTACCCACAAGGGAGCAGCACACAATGATTAGAGGTGAGTTCTTACACAACAAATCTCACCTCATTATCTTCTGCTTGGCAGTCATAAGCTTGTGGTTGAAAAACCTACCTTGTGACCTTGTTACCATCTGCCAATGCCATGGCTTGAAAGGACAGAGTCCAGAGCTAAAGGTGGTTCAAGAGTAGGCTTTAATGCAGACGCCACCGGGTGAAAACACCCACAGATGTGCTCCGCCATAAACATATCATAAAACAAAGTCTCAACACTAAGCATTGGAAAACAGGGTTTTTAAACATATAGAGTAGTCACATGATGGGAAATACAGCTGAAATGGATTAAACAGAATTACCAGGAAATAAGAATTAATTCAAAATAAACACACACAGCTGCACCAGATTGACACAGATGATAAATAATAATACCAGGACCCAGTAGGGGGCGCTAATGTCCAGGTCGGCAATGTTGGTTATACCACCAGCAACCAATAAAGAGCACTGATGTAACAGACCTGAAGGTCTGTTGATTCCTGGTTCTACAAAGCACCATGGCTAAAGTGCCCTTGACTTACAAACATCCCAACCTAATTGGGGTCAGAGAACAAGGTTCTCAAGGCAGCACCCGGGAGCAATGAGGGTTGACCCACATTGATAATTTTGGTGGACCTGGGATTTGAACCCACAACCTTCAGATTAACAGCCCAACACCCTAACCACTGAGCTACCACTACCATACCCTACATGTTTTACATGTTTCATGTCACATATTTTAGGTAAAATGTTTCACCCCAGAAAAGTGAATAACCTCTTGAGCAGTTGATCTTCTCACAATAAGAAATAAGCCAGCTAACGTTTAACTGAGTCTTACTTTGTAAAGTTTGAATATTTGGGACGTTCTTGTGGTGTTAGCTCCATTGTAACTATGATCAGTATAAATGAATTAGAAAAATTATTAATGATACATGATACTCTATAATATGATGCCTCTGCCTCACCATCTTCTCTTTTCGGTTGTGTCTTCATAGACATTTTAAGTGAAGTAAGCACTCATGGAGTCAATTCTAAAGCCCTGGCACGTGAGATTGTTCGAGTGGTTAACCGACGGAGAAGAGAAGTGCTTCTAGCTCACCCCATCCCTTGGATTACCCTATACATACGCTCACTTCTGCCCAGCTTCTTTTTCTCAGTTGTAGCAGCAGGAGTGAAAGACACACCTATGAGCCAACAGCTTAAGTAGATTCTCACATTTCATGACAATGAATGCCAGATAGGCTTACGTTTTGACTTAATTAATAAAAAACAATAGGCATCAGTGTGACTTTAATTTATTCTAATTATCTAATATCAGCCAATGTCTCTTTAACTTGAAAAAGTGTTAAGTATGTGTATGATTTAATAGTTAATGCATGGCATTTCAGTGCTTCAGTGCTTTCAGGTTCAAAAATAGTTAATGAGTAAGTACTGTATATGGGTCGAATATACCAATAATCTCCTTCATTGTACCTTCAACTTCTAATTGTTATGTATATTGTATGTTAAGAATGAATTTTATCAATGGTGCTTATAAAAAAAATCAATATATGATGCTCACCACTGTTAGTATGTTGAATAACTTGATAAAAGATATAATGTATTTAATGTAATATTATTACACACAAACATTTCAAACAGGTGTGTATACTAGGGATGTGACGATTAATTGTTTTTGCAGTTAATCACGATTAAAAACATTACAGTTAATTAATCGTACGACCATCTCATCGTCACAATGACAAGCATAAGAAAAATACATATCATGCTGGAAGCTTAACTTTAGACCAAGTGGGGCCACTTGCACAGAACAAAAATAAAGTTCTGTTTGCAGCGCATTTGTCTGTTTGCTTTGTCCTTACAGGAAATGAATATTTATATGCAACAGTTTTTTTCATTTGATTGTTACAAAAAATAATTAATTCATTATCTTCCGCTTAATCCTCTACTAGGGTCACGGACGGTGGGGTTCCTAATTCCCAGGGAAGAACGTTTTGGGTGCTGGGCAGATACACCCAGGACAGGGCACCAATCTGCTGCAGACACTTACACACACACACAGAAACACATACACAAACACACAGTATATAAGACAATGTAGAGCATTCATTTCACCTTAAATCTATGTTTTTTTGACTGTGGGAGGAAATCAGAGAACCCAGAGGAACCTCACGCTGACACGGGGTGAACATGAAAACTCCACCCAGATTGCGATTCGAAAGTGAAATCCCCAGTGCTCATCACAAAATGATTTAATCTTTTGTATTATAAAGAATGTTTTGTATTAATATTCAACAAAAGCCCTGCGTTATTTTTTTTCGACATTAAATAAATAAGAAATATAAGAAACAGTGCATTGCTTATGTCCTCTCTGTCACAAGTTATTTGTTGCATAATAATCATATAATAGTGAATATTTCTTCAACAATAATCGTACCATCAAAATCTGTAATCGTTTTATCCCTAGTGTATATGTGCATACCAAGTCCTGTAGTAACCTACTTGGTGCCAGAACGCTTGTATTTTTATGCCTATGGAAATCCTGCAGATGGAGCTAGTGGACTTTTACTGAAATACTTTAGGGGAAAAACCTGCCACTGTGTATGGATAATTAACCAGCTGTGGACTTTGCAGAACTGTAGATGATTTACAACCTGCTGTAAACTGCTGTGAAATGTTTTGTTTGACACAGTAAATGAAATCAATATGGGAATGGCATTTAATGTACTCACAAATGTGACACACAGACAATAGCCATGCATTTTCGTTATGTGAAACTGGATTTATTACTTATGTCTTAAGAAATTAATTAAGTCTGTGAAGTTATGAGCTCAGCACTGTGATATTACAAGCTCATAATCAGCTGTGACGAATACACTACTCTCAGTAGTCATTCTTATACCTTCATGGCTGCAATTTACTAATCTTTTACTAACAATGAATAAAAAATCTGTTTTGATTTATGTGCATTATGATCAGATTCAATAGGCTATAGACAAAATCATGAAGGCAAGGAGACTGTAGAAGGTAAATGAAGGGAATTTGAAATATTCGATGGGCCACATTGAAAGTTTGTATTCACAAGAGAAAAAAAAAAAGTCGACAAAGTCAGTGTTCGCAAAAGACACAGTAATAGTCCAATGTGTTGAACGAGCAATGTATGGCAGAAATTACTTATTTTGTTCTATGTATTGCTCATTAAATTATGCTTTATTTTGGGCATCATGGAGGCTTAGTGGTTAGCACTATTGCCTCTCAGCACTAGGGATTCCCGGTTGGAATCCCAATTTGGATAGAGTTTCCATGTTCTCACCGTGTCCGTGTGGGTTTCCTCTGGGTTCTCCAGTTTCCTTCCAAAGTTCAAAAACATGGATTTAAGGTAAATTAAATGCTTTAAATGGCCCTATACAGACTGTGTGTCTGTGTGAGGGAGTATGCCCAGTAATCGATTGTTGCCCTGTTCTTGGTGTATCTGCCCAGCACCCGAAACATTCTCCCCTGGGTAGGCATGGGAACCCCCTCTCCCCCATGTCCCTAGTAGAGGATTAAGTGAAAGATAATCAATGAATAAATTAATGAATGAATTCCATTACATCACATTGTTATCATATTTCCACTTTCACCTGAACAGAGAATGAACTGCTACAAAATCCAGTGATTTGAAGCTTTGTTAATGCTTGAGATCACACACCACACCTTATTCCATCTTGATATTAACCCAGAGATGAAATGACAGGGTGTTATGTCATCAGGTTCAAAAGATCCTCGGACTCACACACTTTGAGGCCTGCTTATGTGTAATGAATAGAGCCTGCCATTGTCATGTAAATGCTAGAAAGCAAAGTATGCGTGGCATCACGGTGAAGTCCAGCTGGCTGCCGAGGGGTTTTTAACCATCAGATCAATCAGCCTGGGGAGATATGACCCCGTTTTCACAATGCCATGCTTCCTCACTAAGGTCTGCATTAATTATGCTAAATTACTCCTAAAGGAGCTGACTGGGGAGATAGACTCCTATATAAAAATATGTGGGAAAATTTTGATTACATTTTACAGTCATATTTTAAATGCCTTTCTAAATTAATAACAACTCCATGTGGTTCCAAAAAGGCAAAGTCGTTACATTTGTGTAGAAATTCTAAGCAGCAAAATAATTCTTATCTGATCCTTCAGATAAGCATCTGCATAATAATCAAGATATAATTTTGATGCAAAACTAAATGGGTGGTGAACATTGTATTCAGCACTAAATTAACTGGTTATCCTCAATTTTAAAGAGAAATGTTACCTGATAATGTCAGTATAAAAACTCTGTTTCTCTTGTTTTCATTGTGCTTGCGATTTGTTGAATGGCCTACTAAAAAAACGCTGAGTAGTTTGTCTGCAGGCAGCGAGACAGAGCTAGATGTACTGGAATGACTAATGCGGAAACTACTGAGAGATGTATTTCATCACCATCAAACTTGTATGTGGATAAGCGTCTATGTGGGTATATGAGCAGTTTTTTTAATATGTAAGAGTTACATTTATTGACAGCACAGCGATTTACAGGAGTGATGTGATTTGTTGCCTAATGGTTGTTTTGCTCGGGGAGGGTGAACATCCAATTTCAAGCTCTAAATCAGAGGCAGTGTGAGATTACACACCTGCCTGCACATGCAGGCTGAAAGATTGAAATACTGACGTAGCTCTTCGAACTTACTCTTTCTCTTTTTTATTGATATATTCTCTTGCAATATTTATACAGCTTACTTTAAAAAAGCAAGGATTCCACGAAAATTCTTAGTGACGTCACTAATTCCATTGCCATTTTTTGCTTTTTTGACAAGAAATTAAGATTTTGGGTTAAAAAAAGGAATTATTGCTTTTCTTATGGTATGCTGTAATACAAAGATATTAAAATTTTTTATTATGCATTGTCTAAAAGCAACTTTACGTTTTTCTAATTCTAAACCATGAAAGAGCAAGCCGAGCTTATGTTGGCAAAAGATGCCTTTTTTTTTTAAACACAATCTAAAACTGATAAAATTCAGTAATTAAATAATGCATTCTTCACTGTAGCATCTTTTTTGAGTTGGAGATGAAGAGGTAATCACATATGAAAATGTAACACAACATGAAAAGTTATGACATCATAATTGTGTGACCAACAAAATGTAGTGCAGTGCAGCATAAGCTCTGACTAACTAAAACAGCATAACTTAAAAGGTCAGAAACTGCAGTACTACAGAAGAAAATAATGAAATGACATTACTGATTTTCCCAGGTCCCGGTTTGTACCCTGCAAAAAAGAAAATAAGCAAATAAATATGTTTTTTAATCTGGGGTCATTCTGGGAGTAATTTTATGTTCTCATTATCTCTGCATGGGTTGTCTCCTGAAGTGACAGTTTTATCATATCTGAAAAATGCATGCATTTGTGTAATATGTGTGTCTGTGTCTATGTGTGAGTGAGTGAATGTGCCCAGCGATAGATTGACGCCCTGTCCTGGGTGTATCTTTCCAGTGCCCAAAACTTTCTCCCCTGGAAGAAGAGAACAACCCTAGTAGAGGATTAATCAGAAGAATGAATGAAGAAAGTGAATGAATGAATAAATATTGTGCAAAAAGAAGTTTACATTTAAATAGAAACACGTGTGTCACTGGTAGGCTCAGCTTAGCATGACAAACTGCTAAATAAGAGAGCGATACCTCTCCTTTTTTAAAATCACAGATTTACAGATAAGAACTTAATCTTGAGGATGAATTTCAAATTAATCTCTTATGAAACCTCACTCATGAGATGAGTTTTACTTGAAGGGTTACAGAGGTCTTAAAGTCTGTTGTTCCCTTTTAAAGGAAAGCTTTGTTCAGGGAATTAAAGGATTATATTACTGGGTATTTTTAAAATCACCCATTTACCCCTGGTTTTTATCATCATAACACACTAAGCATTATGCCTGTCCCTTTCATCATGTGCATTTGTATCACCTGCTGTTGCTTCCGTCTAGCACACAACACACGGGGCCTTGAAAAGTACATTTCCATTATGACAGCAGATGCCTCAATCACCGCTATTCCTGCACGTATCATTAGACTCGTGTTAACGATGGCACACTAATTAGTGTGATTAATTGCCTTAATGAGGAGACATTATGACAGAGACAACATACAGTCTAATCACTCCTTTCTTGACAGGTTTCATTGTGTGTGCTCCCACAGAGATGGGACATGTTGACACAATGGTGACATGTTTCAGCCCAATTTCCTTCTTTGTTTGCTTGGGTACACCAGAAGCAGACTGAATTTTAAAACTATTTCGGTGTTGCTGAATATAAAAATGAAAACTCATGTATGTTTACTTTAGATATAAAGATATTTCATTCTATCTGTATATCTATACACCCACACAGGTGTCAAACAGGGTGTCAAACTATCACTGGGCACACTCACTTACACAGACATACACACAAACACACTATATGGGGTAATTTAGAGCATACAATTTACCTTGAATCCATGTTTTTGAACTGTGGGAGGAAACCTGAGAACCCAGAAGAAACTCATACGGATACGGGGAGAACTCCACCCAAACCTGGACCCCCAAATCTGAGAGGTGAACATGCTAACTACTATGCCACCGTGCTGCCTATTTGCATTGTTTTATTTAAATGAATAAGAAAGTAATCCATAGGCAATAAAAATCAAATAGATTTGTGTCTAAGAGCTTTTTTTTAGCTTTTTTACTTCCACGTTTTCCACAAATGAAAATGTTTCACAATTCTTTGTGTAAACAGTCTAATTCTTGGCAACCTCCAAAGTATATTAACATTACACCATTTCTGCTGTGACCTGCACTGTTTACCTTGTGTGAATACATAAGCCTTCACTTTGAAAGATTCTTTTTCAAATCGACAGGACAATAATGAGGATTTGCTAGTGGGTTTCGCTTCATTAATTAGAACTGTAGTACATCTGATTTTAAGTGTAGAAGGTCAAAGTAAAAGAAAGATTCAAGATTTTATTGTAATAAGCATAACAAACATCAGTTATATTGTACTATGAAATTCTAAATCTGCACATTTAACAATGTCATTTTTTAGGATAAAAAATAATCAAACTTTAAAGAAAAGTCAAAAGGCTTTCAAACAGAAGATAAATTAGGCAAATTAGTTAATCTACACTTTTTCTGTGCATGGGTTTATTCTGCAATTTTTTGTTTTATTATTATTTATAATTTTTTTAAATTAAATTTACATGACATTAGGCACACTCAAAAGTAATGTGAAAAGGGTTTTATTATCCTAAAACACCAGGGAAACAAAACAGACATGCAGATAGAAGTCAAAATGAGCTGGATGAGGTCGGTTTAAATACAAACCAGTCAGACATCAGATTGTAGTAATGACAGGACTGAAAGCAAATTAACAAGGACTAATAAATCAATTAGCAAATCAGCAAAACACTTAAACTAAAAGTCCAGCCAGAAGCTCATTCTAGCACTCCCGACATTATACTTTTATCACTCTCAGACATAGGGTTGTTTTCATCTCTGGTGTAAATTATTATAAACTTTGGTTAATTTTTTTGTCTAATATTTATTTTGGGACATTTGTTATGGCCTGTTGTTAAAAAATTGTGGGCATTCCACCCCCAACCAAATGACAGAACCTTTAATGTTCCTTCATTCATTTATTATCTTCCGCTTTATCCTATATTAGGGTCACGGGGGGGGGGGGGATTTCCACATGCTCATCCAGGGAAGAACGTTTCGGGCGCTGGGCAGATATACCCAGGACAGGGCGCCAATCTATTGCTGGGCACACACTCAGGCACTCTATATGGGGCAATTTGGAGAACTCAATTGACTTGATCCATGTTTTTGGACTGTGGGAGGAAACCGGAGAACCCGGAGGAAACCCACGCGGTCACGGGGAGAACATGGAAACTCCACCCAGATGGGGATTCGAACCGGCAATCCCTAGTCCTTTAATGTTTTAAAGGAAATTTTTATTATACTAAACAAACATAATAAAAGCAATATAATATATCAGGGCCTGTGCACATGCTACGTACCATGCATTGTACTTTGTGATACAGATGTACATGTAATATAATGTACATAATAATAATAATAATAATAATGTGCGTTAAAAAATAAGGCACAAGTCAACACAGCCAGCTTAGAAACCAGATATGGTAACTGTGCACCATACATGCGGGAGGAATGTGGTAGATGCAAAAGCACTCCTACAAAATGACAACATGTACACTATGTCCAAGCGTCAAACTAAGGCACCGCAGGCTTATTTAATGGCCTGACGGTTTAATGGCTTGTAACATCATTGGTTTAAGATGCATCTGCAGTCGTAAGGAATCACAGATGCATCTGAGACTGTAATCGCATCAGCACTGTGAACACCACTGTGTGCAAACTGCAGCTTTTGTTTGTAACTTTTTTTTTTTTTACTATTGTTTCTCTATTTTTACCCATGTCCCTTTAGGAGCTCCTTACATAGAGATTGTTTAAACCTCAATAAAAAGCTGGAACATAATTGCTACTCTAACTAGAAATACTTTTTATTATTGGATCACATAAAAGGTTAGATCACTGTTTACTAACTTAAAAAAACTTAAAAACTTAAACACTGCATTGCATATGTGTGAAAGATTTATAATTAGTCAAATGCTATCACGAAAGTTCAAGCCATCAAGAAGAAATGATGTGTAAAATGATTTAAAATGATTGAAATTATACTAAACTCCATTAGAAGCATCATTCAGCCTGTCAGTAATTATTCATCTTCCATGGATATTAACGCAGAACAATAGGCAAAAGTAATAACTTGCATTATGTTAAAATGTTATGGCAGAGGCACTTTTATGAGATATTCAGCTCGCAACATGAAATTGAAAATGTACACTGATACGAAACAGATCTAAAGTTTCTGGCTCTGGATGATAACTAGCGAAGCTCGAGAGCAATATTTCAGTCTGTTTCAATTGAGAAGGGATTAAAATGCAACAATATTGACTTGGGGTAATTACAGGGGGGTCATTAGGTATCTTGCTGTTTAAGGCCATAAAAAAAGATTCCGCTGCTGGAATGCTGGCTTGCCAGCCGCCTATTCTCTCCATGCTGAAATGAAATTGGGGCTTTAATGTGAAAGGGGAGGAGTAGGTAATGAAACAGAAGGGGCTTGGGCACAGCCTGGGACATGAGGTGCATCACACTGGCTTATTCTGAAAATATTAGATTTCTGGAAAACCTCCTTTAATGTGTCTCAGACAAAGTTCATATGTTACTTTCTTTATTGGTGCAGAGGTGCACAGCACATAAATACTATTTACAGCAATAAAAATCATATGGATTGTTACATAGCTAGCCAAGTTTTTGTATAGCATTAGAACATAGCATGATGAGTGGCATAACAGAGAATTTGATGCAGGTGATTATCGAGGTCACAAAGTAGCAGAAAATCTCATATTTCCAGTCCTCAGGGATATGATGCGTGTGCTGCATGGCTATTGACTTCATGAAGAGTAATTGTGTCGGTGACCTGATGATGACCTTTTTATGTTCAGCATAATCTGTGTGAATGAAATAGACCTAGTCAAATCTGTGGGCTTATTGACATCACGCTTAAGAGAAATCATGTTTCAACCCGACCCGAATATAGGATAAAGCGGAAGATAATGGATGGATGGATGGATTCAAGGTAAATTGAATGCTCTAAATTGCCCCATATAGTGTGTGTGAGTGTGTGTGTGTGTGAGTGAGTGTGCCCAGTGATAAACCCTGTCCTGGGTGTATCTGTCCAGCACTTGAAACGTTCTCCCCATGGGACCCCCCTCCCCTTAATTCCCTAATAGGGAATTATAATAGGGAATTAAGTATAAAATAATGAAAGTATTTGTCTATAATTAGGCCCCTCTTTCTATAAATGGTGGTAGTGTTAATAAATTACAAAATCATCTTTTCTTTATTACAGTGAATTACAAAGGTATTTTGCAATGTTTATTCACAGGACAAAGAAATAACCAGTGACATAAGATGACATTTAAAACATTTTTTTTTATAAAATCAACTAAAATAACATGCTAATTTATTTAGTTGAAAAATAAATAATGTAAAAGACTGTAGAAGCCACTGCAGCCCGATCAATGCAAATCTGAACTGCCTGTGTGGGTTTATCGATAGATCTCTTTCTTTAGAAATCTGCAGTGCACTGACAGCCAACCAAATAAGGTAACATTGAAATGTACCACCAATGCTCAGAAAACCTAGATTAGAAAACAGATTTCACCGTTACAGGAGTAACTGAAGAAACAACCAGAGCTGTCAACTTTTTTTTAGGCAACTCTGAAGCAAGGTACAGGTTATGATCTGAAAGTGGTATTTGATTGGAAAGACAGTAAAAAGTGTAGAATGAATGATTTATTTTGCCTACACACAGAGGAATTTGTCCTCCACACTTAACCCATCCGTGCAGTGAAACACACACATATACACACACTGGTGAAGTGAGCACACGTGCCCGGAGCAGTGGGCAGCCATGAATATGGCGCCTGTGGAGTAATTGGGGTCAGGTACCTTGCCCAAGGGCACTTCAGCTATAGTGCTTGGTTGGACCGGGAATCGAACCTGAACTCTTCAGGTCACAAGGCTAGCTCCTTTACCACAAGCCCATGCTGCTGGTAATGTTTGATCCTATCTTTCCATCTTCTTTTAAGGTCAGCAACACAATGGAACCTTCTCTATATTCTCTAAATATCTACAGTACTTAGAAAGTAGTACTTCATTTATCATAATAAGATAATTGGTCTTTAGATAATTATAAATATAAACAGTTATTCATAAGCACCTCTAAAAAAAGCTCACATTTCAATCAGTATGATACAAGTCAAATGGTAAAAATAAACCTTGTATACAAATTAGGGGGGTTACAAAAAGTAGTCTGACAGCACAAACTCAGCGGACTGTTGTAATTTCTTTTTGGAATCACTGATCCAAAACTTGTTATGGGCCGGGCCATGAAATAACATGATTCAAACCCTACTGCGGGGGAAAAGCTGTAACCAATTCCAGGCCCCAGCATCCCCCAGGCCACACTTACACTGCTCTCTGAAAGTGGAAAGAGTCTTAAATTACAAAGCATTTACTAGTATTGCATCACAAGGTTTTATGTATACTCACAATATCTGTACAGCAGTTTCACTTATGCTCATTACTTTCATCACACCTAATAGAGACAAAATGCTTTTTCACTAATTATTATTTATAGCTTCCGTCTGAAACTTAAATTTTTGATGAACTAATTACATTTATGTTAATGAGCTTTAAGGTAGGACACATTTTTTTATGTTGTATTCCTTGTTTCAAAGAGTATAGTTAACCATACATGTATTATGATTAAGGAGATAATCTAATAATGTTCTTGATACAGCAAATCAGTTAAAAATTACTTTATAAATAACTTAAAATTATGCATAAATCACTGTGCAAGCTTGTAAATGTAATGTGAAGCTACGAAAAACATTACCTCATCTCACATACTCAGGTAATTCACTTACCTGCCACATTCTCTGTTAATAATATGTGTGTGTATCTGTGTGAGCCTTTTTGAGGGGAGAGGAGAGAAGCTATAAACAGAGAGAAAGATGTATGAACATGTGCGTGTACGTAAATGTGTCTGACTGTGTAAAAGTTAGATAACACAGAAAGGTTTGGGCAGATACACCTAGGGCAGTGCACCAATCATTTGTTGGGAACACACAATTACTCGCTCATTGCCTAACACACACAGACATACTGACTATATGGGGGCAATTTAAAGCATTCAATTTCACTTTGAGGGTGCCATGGTGACTTAATGGTTAGCACGTTTGCCTCTCATGGATTCCAGGTTTTCATGTTCTCCCCGTGTCTGCATGGGTTTCCTCCTGGTTGTCTGGTTTCCTCCTACAGTCCAAAAACAAGGATTCAAGGTGCATGGATTAAATGCTCTAAATTGCCACATACAATGTGTGTTAGTATGTGTGCCTGTGTTAATGAGTGTGCCTAGAGATAAGCGCCCTGTCCTGGGTGTATCTGTCCAGTGCTGGGATCATTCTCCACTGGGTGGGCATGGGGATGACCCTAGTAGAGGATTAAAAGGCAGATAATGAATAAATGAACAGTTACCCTTTAACATACTATTCAGCTGAATTAGCTTCAACAGTTCTAATTAAATCCTTACATCAGCTGTTCTTTATAAGTGTATAATTGTATCTGAACTCCTTTTTGAGGGTCACAAAATATATCCCCCCTACACAATCTACAATTTTTTTGTTTAAAACAAGACTTGTGTCTTTGTTATACTATTAATGGATCTTGAAGGTTTACTTTTATAAGTTGTCATTCTTTTGTTTTGGTCTTAATGTAAAAATTCAGAATATAATATTTTAATCTAAATTAGCCAGTATCTAACAGTTTTAAGGTTTAGTTCTGTAGTTGAATATTATTACTGTCTAATATTCTATCTCTGCCTGATGGCTTTATTATTATTTTAATTGGTTTTCTGCTTTTTCTACTGTGTTAAAATGCACATTTTATTTAATGGAGAAAAACTTACACTTCAACATATATTGATATTTCTAGCACTTTGCAGACAACATTAACTAAAATATGGGAAAAAATGCTTACCTGATTGATTTCATGCAGGATACTACAAATTTGTGTTATGAGAGATGTGTGTCAACCATAAAGGCTACAACACACTAATTTCCAGCCTTCTTTTATCTTATAAGTAACAATTCAAGTTTTAATGCATTCGATCATGCTACCGAACATGACATTGAATGGAAAGAGCTTTTATCAATGCTGTTTGGATAATAGGGAGCTGTCCATTAAGGTCAGTTAGCTTATGCCAGAACTCAGTCAGATGGTGCTTTAGTCTCAAAGGGGATATACCATCTACAGCTGGTCTGCACACACATGATTATGTGGAGCCATTGAGGGTGGGTCTAGTAATGCTAAGTCTGAGATGTACTCCAACACAGATGTGTTCATTTTTAATGATGGTACGATAATGGCAAACAAACAGATTTATATGGGCTAGATATACACTTTTTAAACAAATACAGAATTTCATCTTTACCAATGTTACCAAGTGGTTTAAAAAAGATTAAATAATTGTACACTGAACTGTTTCATCAAAGGCTTGTGCAATGAAATGTAAGTGTTATCCAATACAGTTTTTTTTGTGCAGCTATTACAAGAAAATAAGACATAAGCTGTCTAAACTTCATAAATTACATCCTTTTTAAACAATGACTGGGTTGATTCTGGTGGTAAACCAATTTGCTGGGGTAATTATTTCTCAATTATCAGAGGATAATATGATGATTAAAAAGAAAAATAACATTAATTATTAATTAGAAATCTAATTCTCAAGGAAAATGTCAGGATATCCCAGGGGGGGGGGGGGGGGGGGGGGGGGGGGGGGGGGGGGGGGGGGGGGGGGGGGGGGGGGGGGGGGGGGGGGGGGGGGGGGGGGGGGGGGGGGGGGGGGGGGAGGGCGCCAATCCATCGCTGGGCACACACTCACTCACACATACACACTCTAAACGGGGCAATTTTTTAGAATTCAATTAACTTGATCCATGTTTTTGGACTGTGGGAGGAAACCGGAGAACCCGGAGGAAACCCACGCAGACACGGGGAGAACATGGAAACTCCACCCAGATGGGGATTCGAACCGGGAATCCCTAGCGCTGAGAGGCGAACGTGCTAACCACTAAGCCACCGTGCCGCTTAGTTTATAACTGTAAAATAAAAATTGTAATAAAGGTTATATGTATATCTTAGGAACATGCAGCAAAACAGCATGGCATATCAAAATTCATACAGAGAGACCAATTTGAAACTTGAATAGTTCTCTATCTAGTCACACATTACCCAGGATGACACAGAAATTGTTCTACATTATGATATTAAGAGCCTATAGGTGAATCAACAGATTAGAGGCCATATCTCCATACTTGGAAATCCCAGGAACAAATGTAGTAGGATTTATCTTGGATTAATCACATGTTGTCATTATGTTTCTGCTAACTCCCCTTAAGTAATCCCTAATCCCAGAAATTTATAAGAGTCTTATTAAACAATGATACAAGATGGAGTGGCAATAGAAATCAGGTCATCAGGTAGTAATCTAACCCTTGTTTTCGGGCTAGCCCTTCTGGACAGATGGAAGAGCAACATGAGAGCACGTTTAAAAAAAGATTGTGTTATAGAACTTGGATATTTGACAACACTTATAAAACAATAGACATCAGAAAGCAACATTGTTTTTGTCTTTGTGGTAGAAATATAAACACAAATTAAAAGCATGTGTTTGTTTCATATTCATCCATTCATTATCTCCCATTTTATTCTCTACTAGGGTTGTGGGGGGTGGTTTCCCATCCAGGAGAGAATGTTTTGGGAGCTGCGCAGATAAACCAAAAGAAGTAGAATTTTTAGAAGTCCATTAATTAAAATATTTTTTTCCATAAATGTGTGTTATTTATAGATAGAATTGCTATAAGCAACAAAATATTGAATGACATTTGGAAACATGTATAAAAGTAAACTTTATAAATAAACTAGAGGAAACATGAATATCCAATGAGATTGGGATTCGAACCTGGCTCACTAGTTCTGGGAGGTGAATGTGCTAACTACTAAGCCACCAGGGCCACTATGTAATGAAATTATTAGTGTTATTTTTAAAAACTTCACATAAATTCTTTACAAATTCAGGCAAGTAAAGTTCACTGTCTTGTGTTTTAAGAGTTTTCTTTGTTTCCTGATTTCCTCATGACTCATTTAGTTCATTTAACTGCTCCTTGATTTTAGTATGGTTTAGTGAATTGACACTCAAATTCGTTGTGTTAATTATTCCTTGTTCCCCTTTTATTTAATGCCTAACTTGGCTTTTTTTGCAGAGGTTGTCAGTTACCTTACATGTCTGTAATTTTGTTCTGTCCTTTGTTTGGTTCAGTTTTGTTCATTAATGAAGCATTTTGACCGCTGGTCAAATTTGGTTACTAAATAAATTCAGATTAAACAAAGAATAGAACAAAACAACCCAGATACGGACATGTAAAATAACTGACAAACTCTGTGGAAAAAAAAAAGCCAAGTAAGGAATTAAATAAAGGACAAAACACATGAATAATTAACACAACAAGCTGGAATCAACTAAGATTGAGTATTTATGTATCTTCACATTTTTTTTGCCAGCACTACCATATGGGTTGCTGCTTTGCTCACTCTTACAGCCAAATTATTGTCTTATTTTTATCATTTTCAAAATAACCCACTGTATGCTGCTTACATAACACAAAAAAGGTTCCAGTATGCAGTATAAGACTGCAACGAGGTGGGACCAAAGAAGGACTGGAGACTAGATTTCACAAGCTCAGGACTGGTTGTATTCGAATCCTATATATAATACACATTAAAATATAAGTTCTGGGCGGTGGAATTGCCATGCTTTCACATCCTGCAGCTTGTTGTCAGATCTCTCTCTATGGCAGAGATGTACCCACTTATAAAGGCTGCACACAGTCATCTTCCAAATGACCCAATGCAATAACTTTGCTTTGACAGGTGTAATAACCCAGATTTCTAATATCTATCTGATAGTAAGAATTAGATATTTGTTGTTGTTGTTAATGTTACTGTTACTCACATATTTACTTTATATCATTGGCGGATAGGAAAAATATAAATAATCATAAATAATCATTCTTATTTATTGATTTGCTGTACTGATTGCTTTTCGAGACCACAAAAAGAAGTTTAATAAAACAAAAAGATTTATTTTTGTTTGTAACAAAAGTCACCACAAGATTTTTAAAGTGATACTATAATTAACATGGTGATAGATATATTTATAATTAACTAATGATATTTTTTAATCATTATAATATAATTTAATCATATATTTAAAATATATTTTAATTAACTGCATCTTTTGCAAATAGATAAGTAAATCTCCTGCATTAATTAAAATGCATTTCTTTAATATATAGCCAGTTCAAGATTTAATACATTCTTAGTATTCAGCAATCTTTCCTACACCTTTCCCTAAAGCAGCAACTTAAACATGAGATTTCAGATTCTGATTGTATACAAGGTTTAGACAAGGGTTAAGAATTGTAGAAGCTCAGTAATGCATACGTGAAAAGTGGCTTTCTTAAACATTCATGAGAAAGGGCCAAATGCATTCTTATCTTCTCTGGGGGCATGTCCACTCACTGCTAATGGGTTTTCTACATTGCATATCGGCCAGTCATGTCCTTGTTTTTTTTCTCCCTTACATCTTTTATGAGTAATTAGATAATACATAGGCACACTCTACATTTTCCATAAAAAACAACAGTAATAGCTTTACATATTAGTCATGATGTCCCCCATTTAACACTAAAAAAACTGTATATGCTATCCATTCATTATGAAAAAAAAACTGAGCAAAAAACTGTGGGCAGAGTACCCAAAAAGGTTAATTGAAGTGTAACACTCTGCTCTTTTTATTGCACTGCAAGACAACCTCATCTTTCACAAGATTAACTGGCTACACCCAGCCTGTAATCTCACTGCATATTGGTGCATGCCCCTTTCTGCCAAATAAATGCCTTTGGTTTCTGCTTTATAGCTCAGGCAGAATTGAATCAGCCAAAAGGACAATAGTGGCTGCTTTTTCTTATGAAATCAGAAATATGATAGATCTCAGTTAATAAAGCTTTAGTGATCATTTGGGTTTCATAAAAACATTGCTTTGCCCTCAATAGGAAATAAATCACCTGTGCCACTCACTGGCCATGACCTCAGGGTCACTCTTTTATAGATGGATACTTCATCATTCAACAATCTGCTCCTGTAGCACACACAAAAGAAATCTGACTGCTGGGTTGACCTTGTCTCGTCATCCTTGGAAACTACTTTCATTGATAAAATAAACAATCGTCCTTATTAGGAAAGACACTGTTTCAAGCAGGCAGTTCAGCTACACCGCGGTATATTTAAAATTGGGGTAAAGCCACAATGGTATCCATTTAATAAGAAATTAAGCTATTAAAAGTGGACACGGTAAGGTAAGGTGAAGTTTTCTCTTCAATCAGAAGTGATTCTAATGCAAACTGCAGTTGGCTGCTTGTCATGTTTAAACAATAAATCAAATTTCTTTGCCTTTAAATAAAGAACATTGCATGCTTGCATTCAAGGAGAATTATTTTGTGTTGTAGTTTGTTTTTGTCTTTCGAATTAGAAGTTTACAACATTAACAAGGTTTGATGCCAAGATTTAGAAGCAATTGCATGACTCATATCATCAAATTTCACTCCTGGGCAAGTGATTATAAAGCACTAAATGCGCTTACCCCCATCTACAAATTTGATTTATCATTCATGTTCCATTAAGTAATCACAAACATGATGTAAAATATGACATTAGGAAACCAATAAAGAGCTCCATTTGCACTGGTGGGTTTCAATGGCTCACATCCTCATTATTTTGACTATACCACATATGACCTTTTGACCCTAGTCACATCTGTTTTCAAAGAACAGGTCAAAAAATAAATGAGAACATTAAGCAGATGGTACTCTAACAATGAGCATGTAACCTACATATGAGATCATTTAGTGATTATTTGGCCACATTTATTCACCTGAGATGATACTTGATATTTCGGTACAAACTGTACTATTGCTGTACTGTATTGCTGAAGAATGGGAGCCCACGACTAAAACAAGTTTATAAAAGTAACCCAATCAGATCTTTCCCAAAGGAGCAGGTAATGATGTCCAGAAAGAAGGCAGACAAATGCACATGTCAGAAATCCAGACAATGATTCTGATATTGAATGATTGCAGTAAACATATACAGCAGGACTGGAAATCAGCTTTTCTAAATGATGTTCCTGTGGTGTAGGTGAATCTGTGTGAAATTAGATAAATGAGATCATTGATATCCACCCAATAATGTTGCTGATGTAAAAAAGACAAATCTTAATATCCATGTCATAAAAAAGCCAGTTTTCTGGACCATGAATACACTCAATTTTAAACTGAGGAATATGTTTAATGGTGAATAATTTTTTTAGTGTAACTCTATACTCTATACTGTATATATATATATATATATATATATATATATATATATATATATATATATATATATATATATATATATATATAATACACACACACACACACACACACACACACACATATATATATATATATATATACACTCACACAGACGCACAAACACACACACACAAACGCAATTCAGAGCAATCACTTGACCTTGAATTCATGTTTTTGAACTGTGGAAGGAAACCGTTGGACCATAGGACAGAAGGAGAACATGGAAATGCTACCTAGTTTAGAAATCGAACCTGGAATGTGCTAAATACTAAGCCACCGTGCCGCTCGTGTCTTTGATAGCGATGTAAAATATACATTTGGCCAAAAGTGTGTTTGTGCCCAGTGATAGATTTGCCCCCCCATATATATAAATTGGGGTCGTGGGGGGGGGGGGGTTCCCCATGCCTATCCAGGGGAGAACATTTCAGGCGCTGGGCAGATACACCCAGGACAGGGCGCCAATCTATTGCTGGGTACATACACACAGAAACACACTCTACATGGGGCAATTTGGAGAACTCAATTGACTTTATACATGTTTTTGGACTGTGGGAGGAAACCGGAGAACCCGGAGGAAACCCACACGGACACGGGGAGAACATGGAAACTCCACCCAGATGGGGATTCGAACCGGGAATCCCTAGTGTCAAGAGGCGAACGTGCTAACCACTAAGCCACCATGCCGCCTATATATATATATATATATATATATATATATATATATATATATATATATATATATATATATATATATATATATATATATATATATATATATATATATATAAATTGCACATAGGCTATAGTTCAGCAGTTGAGCTGTGAATGTCATGGACAATTTAATTAAAGAAGTTGGTTAAAGAAACTTACAAACTGATGATAATGAGTCTGTCTCCATGCCTCAGCCTACAGCAGAGTTAGCCCGCCTTCAACCGCCTGAGCCGCCAATCACAGAGTGGATGAAAGGGCGCCGCAATAAGAAGCGTTTATCTTATGAGGGTCGCACACAGCTTTTAGCAAACTGAGCACAGACATTTGTTAGTCAGATCGCAGTGTGTCATGCTCTGGCGGCGCTCAGAGATGAAGCCGTTTGGATTTCGGCGCTGTTTGCATGTAGTGGGCACCTGGTAGGTTCTTCCATGGGATGGCTCCTTCAGGACTCATCTCAGAGGGATGGCAAGTTCTCCGGCGGACCATCAGAGACTGGCGCAAAGGCTTGTAGGGATGCTGGGGTTCGTGGTGGCGTGCACCTGCCTCCTGTACTGCCTGCGCTACTGTCAGTCCGCCGCGGCGCACGGTTCGGGCGTAATGCGCCACCCGGCGTCGCTCGGAGCGCACCGACTTGGGGACAGGAACGGGACAGCGGGCGCTGGGGCAGAAAGCGAGTGGCGGGACAGAGAGTGGAGGGGGTTGCGCAGGTTGCCCCATGCGCTCATCATTGGGGTGAAGAAGGGCGGCACGCGCGCCCTGCTCGAGTTTTTGCGTCTGCACCCGGACATCCGCGCGCTCGGATCCGAACCTCACTTTTTCGACCGGCACTACAGCCGCGGCCTCACCTGGTACAGGTACCAACATCCACATCACCAACAATCCAACTCCTCTTACAGTCTCAGCATCAGCAACGCCACGGTATTTCCTTTCATAGCCTACATTTAAAAAATAGTTATTATTCTGTATAGCACACTGACTGGATAGTGTACTTAAATTTTCTTACACTTAGACACACGCCATAAACATTTATTTAGTATCTTCTGCTTAATCCTCCACTAGGTCCATGGAGGGGCAGAGGGTGTTCCCCTTGCTCATCCATGGGAGAACGTTTAGGGTGCAAGGCAGATTCACCCAGGAAAGGGTGCTAATATGTCACTGGACACACTCACACAGATACAGCCTATATGGGGCAATTTAGAGCATTCAATTCACCTTGATCATGGAAACTTCCCAGATTAGGATTTGAACCTGGATCCCAAGCACTGAGAGACCAGTCACCATGTTGCCATAGCTTAAACATTCATCCATACATTAATTTATTATCTTCTGCTTAATCCTCTACTAGAGTCACAGGTATTGGAGGTTCCCCATGCCCATACAGGGGAGAACTTTTCGGGCACAGGGCAGATATCCCCCTGCCAGGGTGCCAATCTATTGCTGGGAACATTCACTCACACACACACACACACACACACACACACAAACACAAACACACATAATAGGGGGCAATTTGCAGCATTACATTTACCTTGAATCCATGTTTTTGGACTATGGGAGGAAACCAGAGGAAACCCACCCAGACACGGGGAGTCGGGAGAACATGGAAACTCTACCCAGATTGGGATTCGAACCTGGATCCTCAGCGCTGAGAGGCAAAAGTGCTAAACACTAAGCCTCCGTGCCACCCACTATAAACATTAAGAGGACTAAGAGGATCACTCACAGTGATCAGGTCAATACTGCACAAAAGTGTGCAGCCCTGATTTTAAAAGATTAATTTATAACGTGAGGGCGGCACGGTGGCTTAGTGGTTAGCACGTTCACCTCTCAGCACTAGGGATTATGTTTGTGTGCATGTCTGTGTGTGTGAGTGTGTGCCCAGCGATAGATTGGCGCCCTGTCCTGGGTGTATCTGCCCAGCGCCCGAAATGTTCTCCTCTGGATGGGCATGGGGAACCCCCCCCCCCCCCCCGCGACCCTAAAATGGGATAAAGCGGAAGTTAATGAATGAAATAATTTATAATTTGGGATAAATAAGAATATGTATTTTTTTCTTTACATTAACATTTAGTCATTAAGCAGATTCTTTTACTTAAAGTAAGAGAACATCAGAAACAAGGGCTTAATTATACTGCAAAAGAGAAAAACAGCTCTTTTGTAATAATATCAAACATACACTTGGTTTTAAAATGTCAATAAAGTCTTATATCATTAAATAATTTTTGTTTAACTGATGCTACAATGTCCTAGTTTTATAAAACATATAATTGTACTATTCAGATGTACTCTTAATTAAATTTGGTTATAGTGCTTTAATATTTCTTGTAAATTTTGCGTTATATTGTGGTTTAATGAGTAAATCATTGCTAGTTTGTAAATTATGAATTGAACAACATTGAAGTATATAATGTTTATGTACTTGAAAAACTCCCATAAACTGGGTCCTAGATTTTTCAGATCATTGAAAAATTATAGCAAGTGCTTCTGCAAAAAGATGTGTTTCGATTTGTTTTATATTATCCATCACCAGCCTATGACCTTACAAATGTGAAAAAGTGATAAAGTGATTTATTTTGCCTACAGTGCGTACACACAGAGGAATTAGTCCTCCATGTTTAACGCACCCCTACAATGAAACACAGACATATACATACATGGCTGAAGTGAGCACAGCCTTGTTTAGGGCAATCTAGATTGGGTGCCTTGCTCAAGGGCACTTCAGTAATAGTACTTGGTGGGACCAGGAACCAAACTGGGGACCTTCAGATTACAAGGCTGGTTCCTTAACCACAAGCCTACGACTGCCCCAGGAACTTCTACAGGTACACGCTAAAACGTTGTAAAAACACATAAATCAAACAAACGTGTGTTGCTAATGCACACAGTAAATATATTTTACAATTTTCATTTTATCTGTAAAAATTAAATTAAGTATTAAGCAACTGCTCATGTATTATGTTGAAACTCAACACTGGGCCAAGTTGGGGAATCTTTTTTTTTTCATGTACATGACATCATGAAAAACATGGCAGGGGTTGGGGTTTATGAAAGATTCCCAGCCATAAAATATCAAATGAATTAATCAAAATATATCAATGGAGAACCTAGATCTAATATTCTGTATCAAATTAAGGCATCCCTGATTAGCCTCTCAAATACATCCTTGCAGATTTAGGGGTGCAATGCTTATCACTGATAAGTGGAGATGTTTGAAATTGATTATATTGATTATATTGAAATTGGGGCACGGTGGCTTAGTGGTTAGCACGTTCGCCTCTCAGCGCTAGGGATTCCCGGTTCGAATCCCCCTCTGGGTCGAGTTTCCATGTTTTCCCCGTGTCTGCGTGGGTTTCCTCCGGGTTCTCCGGTTTCCTCCCATAGTCCAAAAACATGGATCAAGTTAATTGAAATCTCAAAATTGCCCCATATAGAGTGTGTCTGTGTGAGTGAGTGTGTGCCCAGCGATGGATTGGCGCCCTGTCCTGTGTCTATCTGCCCAGCGCCCGAGACGTTCTCCCCTGGATGGGCATGGGGAACCCCACTGCGACCCTGATAGAGGATAAGCGGGAGATAATGAATGAATGAATATTGAAATTGATAATTGACCCATTGGGGTACATGGTAAATGTAATTGTTTTTGTAATGCCTTACCCTTTTTATTGACATGACTGTGTATAACGTACTGATTTAGTTACTAAAAGCTTTAAAACCACAGAGTACTTTATATAAGATCTTAAGTCAGTGTAATCCACTGTATAAGTAAACTTAAGGAGGTTACAGAATCTGCCTTGTTTAGAACTGTAGACATACTTTACTCTCTGTCTGATTTGTGTCCTGGGTTTAAGATTTAAACTAAAGGCTGTGACATACCATAATCCAATCCAATCCCAGAAGCCCTTCAAGTACAAAGAAACAACATTTAACGCATACTCATTCAGATATTACATTACATTGTCATTTAGCAGACTCTTTTATCCAAAGTGACTTACAAGGGTTAGAGGGTTAGTAAACAGCCAATGAGAACATGTGAGAGAACATTAAGAGAACAACACAACAAAGTCAGTATTTAAGAAAATAAAAACAGATACACTGTAGTATAACCAAACCGGATCATTATTCATTTTTTTAATAGCAAATGTTTTGGGTTGTTTCTTAAAGATGCAAAATGACTTACGGACAGAGTTGGGAAGATCGTTCTAACTAGCATTGGTGAACGATGAGGAGTGAGGTGAAATCACCAGATGGCATTTGTTAATAAAGGGCAGTAAATGACTTGAATTAATTGTTTATAATAATACATAATATTATACTATTTATAATAAAACATATAATTCTCTAATTAAACTAGATATGCAGACAATAATCCTAGTCAGTAATTCATGTTTAAATTGTTTATTTATATAGTTCTGTTTACAATAGTACATTATCACAAAGCACCTTTACAGTGTTAAAAGCATGAAACCCCCAAAGAGCAAGCCGAAATAACAGTGGCAAGAAAAAACTCCCTGTTATGTTGTTTTTTTTAAGGAAGACATCTTGGGAGGACAAAGCCTCAGTGGAGGAATCATCCTCTTTGTGCTGCTGGCAGCATCGACAGTGTAGGACAGCCATGTACAGATAATAATAATAATAATAATAATAAATATACATTTTATTTATATAGTGCTTTTAGGGAACTCAAAGATGCTTTACAAAAACAGATAAAGCAGGATATCATTAAAACACACAAGACATATTAAACATATTAAACAGATTGGAAAAACTATAACTATTGGAAAACTATATAAATTCATTGAAGGTGTCCTGCAGGACTGCAAGTCCAATAGAAACCCAGGTTTCATCCAGTAATTGTCCTAGCTGAGCTGCAATGCTCAAGCAGATCCATGGATGAAGAGCTGAGGACACCTCAAGGAAATTGGCAACACCTCAAAAAAAAAAACAGACAAGAAAAGCAATTGCTTTGACAATTGCATGACATTTAAGTAATAACCAGAGTAATTTACACATAAGGGTATAAGGGTAATTTACTCATCTTAACCAAATTTGTTTATTAAAATATATGTGGTTAGCACGTTCGCCTCTCAGCGCTAGGGGATTCCCGGTTCGAATCCCCATCTGGGTGGAGTTTCCATGTTCTCCCTATGTCCACGTGGGTTTCCTCCGGGTTCTCCGGTTTCCTCCCACAGTCCAAAAACATGGATCAAGTTAATTGAGTTCTCCAAAATTGCCCCATGTAGAGTGTGTTTGAGTGAGTGAGTGTGTGCCCAGCGATGCATTTGCGCCCTGTCCTGGGTCTATCTGCCCAGCGCCCGAGACGTTCTCCCCTGGATGGGAACCCACCGCGACCCTAATAGAGGATAAAGCGGGTGATAATAAATGAATGAATGAAAATATATGTGGCATGATCATGATTTACAATCTTTCTTTACATTTCTTTGCATAGTACTGACTTTGAAAGTAGTGTAGATTTGGCATTAAAATGACAGATGACAATGACAATGATAATGACAAGCATTTTGGGCTGGCGAATAAAGCCACAGACACTCATACAACATTCAATTTCAAATGCTGTCACACTGGTGTCATGCTTAGCAGCTGAGGCTCTCTCATTACACTCCTCTTCTGAATAAGCTCTGCACAGACACAGACAGCTGCATTAACATAGACAACCACAGGTAAGATGCTTTACCTCACCTGCTGCCCCAGCTCTGCCTGCTCTTTCTTCTTTGAGCTAATCCATGAGTGAACATGAGTTGCCCACTAGTGTAGGTTTCAGGGTTGCATGGTCCTCATGGTTCCTGGGTTTTGCTACCTTTGTAACATCTCGAAAAAGGAGACAAACATTGGCAAGATATAGATTTTATTTATAGAATTCAGCATTTGAATGCAACACACACACACACACACTTTCGCTCCACATCCAAGGATCTCGCTCCCTTTAATATCTACAGTACACAGACACAGATAGTTAATAGAGACAAGCCATAGGTAAAAATCCTTCACCTTACCTGCTTCTCAATCAGAATTTAATTCCTATTACTTAAGATTTTTTTTGTTGTTATTTGACTGATTTAAGCCCTAGTTGCTGTGGCATGTTCACACTCAGCCATAATGTCCTTCCAAGCAATCTTAAATACATTTAATTTAGTCTATTGCTATTTATGCTCTATTGATCTAGTAGTTCGAGACTGTTTAATCATTATATCATGCCATATAGTATATTTAAATTATTTTAGTTTTCCATTTTCCTTGTAAAACCTATGCATTTGTGGTGTTTAGATGTACTCTCAATTTATTTTGGTACTGATTGAGCTTTAATATTTCTGGTAAATATTGGTTTATACTGTGATTGAATGAGTAAATTGTTTTCAGTCACCTCACTTTGTTGGACTACATTAAAGTACATAAAGTACATTTGTAGCATAACAAACCAAACTTTTTATTTAAAGATATATTGCTTATGTTGAGTAAATTTTATTATAAAATGTTACACCTATGTTTCACTTATAGATTGTAGCCAGTCCTTCTTTACAGCCAGTAAATTGTGACATATGGCCATAACTATAACCAGGTGGAGAAGCGTCAAGTGGTTATTTGACCTAATCAAAATTTCTGAGAGCATTTAATGAATTATTTATAGAATTTGTCAGTAATAATGTCTTGTTTTATTTATAGTATTTAATAATCCAAGTTCATTCTGAATGTTTCTTGCATTGCAAGCATTATTGCAGATGGGATTAATGTAATTTAACATCTATTTTCTAATTAAAGACATTTTAGGAGGATTTTAGGAAGTCAAGTACGTCACAATTTGTCACAACGTCACATAATTATACATACTAGTGACCCGTAATCGAAGTCTTGGTAAGATAACCATCAAATCTTGCTTCTGTAAGGTAAAAAAGTAGTATTTAGTCTTATTCATACATTCATTCATTCATTCATTCATTCATTATCTTCCGCTTTATCCTCTATTAGGGTCGCGGTGGGGTTCCCCATGCCCATCCAGGGGAGAACGTCTTGGGCGCTGGGCAGATACACCCAGGACAGGGCGCCAATCTATCGCTGGGCACACACCCACTCACACAAACACACTCTATAGGGGGCAATTTAAAGAACTCAATTGACTTGATCCATGTTTTTGGACTGTGGGAGAAAACCGGAGAACCCGGAGGAAACCCACGTGGACACGGGGAGAACATGGAAACTCCACCCAGATGGGGATTCGAACCAGGAATCCCTAGTGCTGAGAGGCGACTGTGCCGCGTATTTTGTCTTAATTTGTCAAAAATTCTCAATATCGCATCTTCCTCCTGTTCACTCAGATCATTCTTTGTATCATCATTCTCTTCCTCTTTTTAAATCTAGACTTAAAACTTATCTTTCACTCACTCTAGTTTCATTGTTGTATGAATTGTAGCCTTTGGTATTTTGTAAACTGATCTTGAATGTTGTGAAAGGCACCTATAAATAAAATGTATTGTTATTACTATCATAATTAATCATAAATAACAGAAAATTTGTCTGCACAAAGTTTTGTTTTAAAACATTTCTGAATTGAATGTATGGACTACACTGTCATCGTCCAACTTTCAATTATTTTTCTCTTTTCTTATTTGACATGTACATTTGCATACAATTTTAGGATGTAGATCTTCATTAACCCTAGCTGTCATAAAATTGTATAACACTGCTATATACGGGGCAATTTCTAGCTGAAGATACAGTTTGGTTTGTCTCACAATTATTTGATTTATTATAACTGCCAATTTTTTACCTCCTTTACTTGTATCCTTGTGTTAAGGTCAATCTTACTTTAGATACTAATTCTAGATACAACTACTACATTCAGACCATTCATCGATGCCATATCCAGCTCTTAAGCATCTTAAAATGACATTTCCTCAATTTTTAAAACCCCAATTTTCCTTTGTGGTAAAATTGAAAATTAGCAGTTACCATTTCCTTTTTGATCTTCATCTTTTATTTTTTCCATTTTTGTGTTGTATGTTTTTTTTATTTTATTTTTTATCTTTTTTGTGAGCTTCATTTTGCTATATAAAAATGACATATTTACGGGCATATACTTATTTATCAGTTAATACATAAGGCGTCTAGTCTGAATCAGTGCAACAGAGTAATTTTATGTCTGTAATCATTATATAAATCCAAAAATAAGGAATAACCTTACAGTATAATCTATATAATCCATATTATAATCCTTTCTTGATTTTTTTAACAGGACATGAATAGTTCTCAATTGTAAGGTTCTTGGAGACAGATGTTGCAGTAACAGAAAACGGAACCTTTTGATCTGCATTATTTATGCTTGTAGAATATAATATATGGAATTTTCAATGCATGGCATGCCATATTTAGAGTAATAATTTTCAAATTACTAGGAATAGAACTCATTGCTCCTGTTGGAGTCTGCTTAATTGCTTAGTAAAACACGAAAAATGAAAAAAAAATACCATTTTAAATATTCTCTGTGGTGCCAATGTAGCCATGAGCAAAAAAAAATATTTATGGCATTCTCAATATCAACTAAACTAATACATGAAGGGCAACTCAATTGTTACAGAATAGCAATGTTCATATTAAAGTGTGCAGAAAGAACCAAACAAAAACTTGTGTGTAGGATTTTCTATTCCTTCATAAATCACAGTAAGCACAAAGAATATAATACAAAAGTTCTATGAGCTGGACAGGCTGTAATTTCATCAAAAACACAAGGACCGCACAGCATGACACTCAATGTTGAGACTGTTGTCAATTGATCTTTAACCTAAGTCAGTTTTTCTACCGGTGATGATGAGGTGTGCCAGGCACTTCTTAAGGTCAGGGTTGCTTATGGACAACCAGCCAAGCACAAAATTTGATGTCTCCCCTTAATGTTTAATGGTAGTGTCATGAAGTAGACTAGCAATTCATCATTTTATCAAGAGGATTTAAATCTGTAGGTTTCCGTGATGAGGATGCAGCTTGAGAACTTTTAGGGAAAATAAGGCCTGTGAACTGGTAAAATTGTAGAAACAAGTATTATCTATCCAGTCAGTGTCCACTGACTGGATAGATAATACATGATTCTACAAATTTACTTCATACTTTGCATCGGTCAATATTTGTATAGAGGTTTAAAAAATAATGAAGATAAGGTGAAGTGTGTCAATATTGGAAAACATGATGGAATTACTTTTTATATTAAAATATTTTTTCTGTTTTGCAGCATTGAGGTCAGTTTTATGCGCTGCTTATGCTTAATTAATTAATTAATTAATTCATTCATTCATTTATTTATTCATTGTCTTTGGTTTAATCCTATTCTAGAGACTAGGGTTGCAGCGGGGTTTCCCATGCCGAAGCACAAAATTTGGTGTCTCCTCTCAATGCTTAATGGTAGTGTCATGAAGCAAACTAGCAGTTTATCATTTCATCAAGTGGATTCAAATCTGTAGGCTTCCATGTTGAGAGGGAAGCTGCCTCCATTCCGACATGAATTTGAATCTTTGAAAGATAATTAATGATAAAGCCATAGTAAGATCTTACATGAGGTCAGAAAGACAGATGAAGTTCGATGGAGTCTTTTCAATCGATTATACCAGTGTTTGACCTTGAGTTTGATATCAGCATGAAACCAGTGAGCTTTGGTCAGTGCAGATTCAGTTACAATTAACAAGAGGCTCCATCCTGCTGAGGCATAAAACCACACAGAAGCTAAGAGCTCATGTTTCAGACGCCGACACTGTCACATTTTAATATGAAAGCAATTTTGCATGAGTATACCGATACAGCAAAAAACACTGCTGGCTTATATCAGCAAACTTGCAAAAAATGTAGTTTCTGCTTTGCTAGCACTTTAATACAACTGACAAGCTTTAGTGGAAAAGACTTTAGTGGAGCCTTTAGAGTTCATTAGTGCATTTTCTCACCTCATATTAGCTCTTAAAACGCTTAAAAACATGTATTGATGTAAATTTTTCTCTCTCTATAATGGCAATATAATTGATTTTTAAAATAGCAGAGTGTTAGTGAGTTTAAGCTATTATGATGGTATCCTTTAATTTAGATGAGAGTGCAATTTTTTGTTTCTTCGGTTTTCACACCCTTACTTGCACTGTCATTTATTAAAGTCATTGTTGGCCAGAGGGTTGTAGGCAGTACATTATAAATTCATTTGTAATTGTTGTAATTAATTAAGCTACCTAATTTTACATATATTTACTTGCAGATGCATAAAAAGTCTCTCACTGTTATGTAAAATCACTTGAATATGTAATTATGCATTAGAGGACAATAATGAGGTCATACAAAATGATTTAGTTTGCCCTGAAAGAGGCAAGATCTAATTTTGTAGTACTAGAAATGCATGAAATTCCATGAAACATTTACATTTTCACATGATTACTACTGATGATATTTTTGTGAAAGCTTTAGAAATGACTATTTTTAAGGACCTTATTTTGACCTAGTTGGGTTTATACAGATGCCTCAGGATTCATAAAGCAAAAGACATAAAAACAATAACATCATTTTGCAGAACAGATTTTCAAAATACTTTTTACTTTTACTTAAAATCTATTACACTTGATAATTTGTAGTTGGTGATTAATTTATACATATATGTGCTTTAATGACAATTTCTTCAGTAAAAGATCCTTCAAAAAAACCAATTAAAATAATAATTCAAAGAAACTGGAATATGAAAATGAAAAGAAATACTGTGTTACACAAAAATTGTTCTTTGCTGGCAGAAATTGCTAACAGATTGTTTATTGTCTACTGCATTGGGTTAGTCAATTTGTCCCAATGTAGTGAACAATTCAGGCGACAATGAGGCTTCATATCACATCTGGCTTGGGGACCAGGTGTGTTTGGGGCTGAAATATTGTTCAGTTTATGAAATCACCATAAGGCATACACACTTATAATTTAAAATTCAGCTCTCATTAGGTGTCTCAAGGGATGTTTGGGGGTATAGGGTGGTGTCCATCCCCTGTCTATGATGGATGTCTACGGGAAGTAAAGAGAGCATGGTTACAATTGACTGGAGCTTTAATAGCTACCACATACAGAAATGGATGGCTAGGTCCAAACCCATGTAAACACACACAAACACCCACACACACATACATGCATACTGTATCAATAACATGTGTCCACTTCCACTGCAGTAATTGCACAATATATTAGAGTTTATATATTTACAGGATCAACTTTATATAAAGTCTTATCCAAGTCTTAGGGGACTCCTGGTCAAATATCATCTTATATAGATTTTTGCATACTAATCAGTAAAATACTGCCTGTACATGCTTTAAAAATTTGCTTAATCCAATACAGTTTTTCAATTTATGTATTAAATTAAATATAGTGGAAAAAATCTAAGATGCTAAACAAAAATGGATGCCTGTACAATATTAATGACATTTAAATTTTCGCCTAGTGGAAGTGTTGACATATACACTACATACTATATATATATATATATATATATATATATATATATATATATATATATATATATATATATATATATATATATACTCTGTACACATTATATATTATACTATACAGTTTTCACTGCAACTTATTCACAAATAACTAATTGATATGACTTAATTATTCATTCATTCATTCATTCATTATCTCCCGCTTATCCTCTATTAGGGTTGCGGTGGGGTTCCCCATGCCCATCCAGGGGAGAACGTCTCGGGCGCTGGGCAGATAGATCCAGGACAGGGCGCCAATCCATCGCTGGGCACACACTCACTCACACAGACACACTCTATAGGGGGCAATTTTTTTTTTTTTTTTAAGAATTCAATTAACATGATCCATGTTTTTGGACTGTGGGAAGAAACCGGAGAACCCGGAGGAAACCCACGCAGACACGGGGAGAACATGGAAACTCCACCCAGATGGGGATTCGAACCGGGAATCCCTAGCGCTAAGAGGCGAACGTGCTAACCACTAAGCCACCGTGCCGCCATGACTTAATTAGCCCGCAATAATTAAAACAATTTCTATTTGCTGTAAGCCTGAAAATTTTCTCTCAGCAGTATACAGACAGATTAATTGGCTCACATGTGTCCACATGGCAGGCTACTGATGAGGCCATGGAGTGGCCTGTCTACAGATTCCACCTGCCCCCCTTGTACCAGCTGAGGCCCCATTACCATTCCCCCATTCCAATCAATACCCACGGCACCATTTGGTTTATTCAGAATACCTCTGAGAGAGCAAGCCAAAATGCAGCTTCAATTAGGGGCTAACTATATCCTGACTCCTGTGGGCTGCTGGGATATGCTCCAATGAAAGGACAAGAGCTAAACAATAAAGCAGCTTAAGATCTTTGAGAGAAAATAGGGGCTGAACCTGTGAACTGGTAAAATTGTAACAAGAAACAAGTATTATCTATCCTTAGGGACACTGAGTAGAATACTTCATATTTTGCATTGGCCAATATTTGTATAGAGATTCTTTAGATAAATTAAAGATTACCTGAATTGTCTCATAATATTGGAAAAAAATGGTGATGTTACTTTCTAATATTAAGTTTTATTTCTGTTGTTCTGTCTAGCATTGAGGTCAGTTTGATGTGCTGCTTATGCTTAAGTTAATTCATTTATTGTCTTCGGTTTAATCCTATACTACTTGCAGGGATGCCCATCCCATGCCCATCCAGGGGATAATTTTTCTGGGTGCTGGGAAGATTCACCCTGGATAGGGTGTCAGTCCATCCCTGGACACTCTTATTTAGATAAAGATTTTTAATTTAATTAATTTAAATGAGTGCCCGACACGTTCTCCCCTAGATGAGCATGGGGAATCCCCCACGTAAGTAGTAGAGGATTAATTTAGTAACTTACACATGTAGGCAGATATTTGGAATATTATTTTCTATCTTGGAATCTGCAACCTCTGAAACATTTATTTTACTGTGCACTCAACATTAAGGCATATTTATGAATCTGAGTTTGTTTTGTTTAGATAGAAATACATACATTTTTACAAAAATGTTAACATTAAAATCCAATCAAAACAAGAATCAGTTAGTTCTCTTAAATCTGTTTTTAAGAAAGACAAACTTCACTGAATTGAATGAATATAAACATTTTATGAAAAATGACATAACTAAAATATATTCAGGTGATTTACTAAACAGAACAGATCTTATCGGCAACTTAATGACAGGTTTAGAATTGGTTCTCTGATTGACAAGCTTGCAACTGAACCATTTTAGGTTTTTTAGAAAGGCTTATTTGTTGGTGTTATTAGCTCTGCTATTCTGACTCGTAGTATAATCCCCACTTTCTGTTCTGCCTCAGTGTTATTTTTCTTCAGTATAATGTACATCAGGTTGATGATAGCATTCACCTTTTGCTTGGTATCTTCTGTTCTGTACAAACTGTTCTAAATTTGTTTAATTTAAATGCTTAAATAGTTTTTGTATATTATCTTATTTCTAGAAATAGAATTTGTACTTATATGTACATAAAAACTTTTGTTTGTTGTGCTAAAAAAATGTAATTGGTAACGTCATGTAATTACTTTATTGCTTTATACCTATATAAATGTTATTGTAATAGGTAACTATCTAAATTTAAATTATTTTATGTATATATATTTACAACATAATAAAAAAAATATACAAAGAAAAAAAAGATTCTGTCCTAATTTTTACCCTGAGCCATAACGTTCTCATAAGTAGGAGTGAGCAAAACCCTTTTACACCTCTATGTTTCCATACAATGTCCAACATGCATTTCATTTATCATATAGCTGTTATAATTACATATACAAGTGCATCTGTTTTTCGAAATACTGTGATCTTCTCTACTCTGTTATCCGAAAAATGGAACCAACACTTGGCAGACATTATATGATTAGTGAAAGATACACAGCACTGCAGTGACACTGGCTGGCAGCCCTGTGGTAGTGTGTATTGTACTGGTATGAGTGGATAAGAGTTAGTGCTGTTAGAGTTTTTAAAAATGTAAAGTGTCACTGTTGGGCTAAAAATAATGCACCCACAATGTTTTTTTAAACTCACCACCTTCCTGTAGGCGATCCATAAACACTAATGAATGATTAGAGGATAAGTAACACAAACTGTGAAAAACTGTAAAAACTGTAAATGCTGATTTTGTATCTACAAGGAGGAGCAAAAAAAGTAGATGTGTCTAATTAAGTGCACAGTAAGTGGACACAGTGTTGAAATCCTTCAGCAGCAGTGTGGTGTCTGATCCATCCTACTAGAGTGTCACAATCTAACACACCCCTTTCAGCATCACTGTAGTCTTGAGGATCATTCATCACTAAAATGATCTTTGCTCTGTGGTGGTCTTATGGCGATGCTGATCATTTACACCTCCACAAGTACGGAGTCAAAATTTCACCAGAATGAATTAGGGAACGACAGGTTGGTTAAAATGGTCTTATGAAGGCAGTATGGTAGCATGAGTTCATCTACCTTAATTGCTTGAATGAATATGAGGATAAGGCCTTAAAAAAGGAGGATAAGGCTTCAAAAAAGAGAGGGTGCACCTAAATAGTGGAATGTGGGTGTGACAAATCAAGGTAAAATGAGGGACAGGTGATTCAGAACTCAGGTAACACAGCCTGACAAGACTGAGAAGAGAAAAGCAGTTCTTTTGTCTTTAAAAATTCAGATACTTTATATTGCAAATAAGTGTAGTGTTTAAGATTATTTTTGAGAATGGTTGTTGCAGGTTTTAGGTCATTAAACCTTTACTCTATATTTATCCATATTAAACCATAGCAATGCCAGCATAAATAATGCTTTTGAGCTAAAATACAAGGAATATACAAAAATACAACAAAAAAAAAATTTCTCACTAGAAACAGTATTATATAAAATATTTGTGTCTTGTGCAAATTAAAAATTTTTTATATAGGTTTCACATATTGCGTATTCAATGCTGACACTAAACATATAGTTTAGAATCAGAATTAAAATCAGAATCCCTTATCATTCTCGGGGGGAATTGCAGTTTTTACAGATGCTCCATTTGATGTTTTTATATATATACTGAAGTACAATAAAGAATTATCACTGAGTGCCATAAAATTAAACTAAAACTAACAAAAATATAGAATTAACTAGAGGAAAAGTGGAGGTGTAAAGTATGTTATATATATTAAAAATAAAAATGTAAAATTCAAATGTATAATATAATATTGCACATTTGAATCACAATTATCATAAGTACAATATTGCACACGAAACAAGAATTGTTTTACTGAGTGAGGAGTTATATACACGGGTAAGAATTACCTCCTGTGGCGACACGGTCAGGGGCACTGCAAAAGGTTGCATGCACTGCCCACGCATGCTCACTCTCAGTATGTTATGTCTGTAGCTTCTCATGGCACTGTAAATCATTATGATTAATGTACCGGCTTTTAATGAAAGTAAAAGGGAATATTGCTGTTTCCTGTAGCAATTAGAAACTTAATTTATTGATCCCTGCTTGTCTGCAAACCACTTAAGCCAAACAACTAATCGGTGACTGGTTAATTTATACTTGAGTCTTGTGTTAAATCTGTTCTCTAACTACCAAAAATGGTAACTACACATAGTGGCAATGCAGATCCTAGTGACTGGTTCTGCCTGGTGGACTGCATTTCCTCCTATAAATTTCTACTGTTTGGATAGGTTGTTCTGCTTTGGCTCAAAGGTGTACGTGCACTTACAGAGCCAAACCAGTCCCATCTGCTAGAAGATGTCATTCATTCATTATCTTCCGCTTATCCTCTATTAGGGTCGCGGTGGGGTTCCCCATGCCCATCCAGGGGAGAACGTCTCGGGCGCTGGGCAGACAGACCCAGGACAGGGTGCCAATCCATCGCTGGGCACACACTCACTCACACAGACACACTCTATAGGGGGCAATTTTGAGAATTCAATTTACTTGTTCCATGTTTTTGGACTGTGGGAGGAAACCGGAGAACCCGGAGGAAACCCACGCAGACACGGGGAGAACATGGAAACTCCACCCAGATGGGGATTCGAACCGGGAATCCCTAGCGCTGAGAGGCGAACGTGCTAACCACTAAGCCACCGTGCCCGTGCTAGAAGATGTAAATGAGAATAATAAGACAAACAGACCCACTTTTTAAAATGGCGATATGCCTTGGATGATTGATTTAGCTTGCAAGTCTTTGCCAATTTACCATAGGTCAAGCTTAGACCAGTCTTGTTCATTAACAGCAAATGGGTGACATGTCTAACCTGAGTACCATCGGCTAAAACAATTTAGGATGATAAACTTCATCACCTCATTACCTCTGATTGTGCAACACTGGTCTCCTAAACTAATACATATGCTGGAGGCTGATTCTATTTATCAGATCAATACTGCATTTGCTAAAGTAATTCTATTTAAAGGGTAACACATATCAGGGCCTAAAGAAATTACAAATTTAATGAAAAGTGAACAGAAGGTCTAAAAGTCAATTTATACTTGAATCCTGTGTTAAATCTGTGGTCTGACTACCAAAAACTGTGACTACGAATAGTGGCTCTGCAAACACCAACAACTGTGACTGGTTCCACCTGGTGGACTGCATTTCCTCCAATACATTTCTAGTGTTTGGATAAGCAGTTTTGCTTTGGCTCCAAGCTGTATGTAAATTTACAGATCAAACGACACTATGTATAAGATTATATACAAGATATTGCACACCATCTTCAATCTATCACACAACATGTTCTCTACAGCAAAGTTGCAATGTACACAGCTAAAGAATGTGGCTCGGTGCATGTGCACAGCTGCAAAGCTGCATATCTTTTCATTCATTCATTCATTCATTCATTATCTTCCTCTTAATTCTCTACTAGGGTCATAGGGGTTTTTTCATGCCGATCCAGGGGAGAACGTTTTGGGCACCTGGCGGTTGCACCCAGGACAGGGTGCCAATCAATCGCTGAGCTCACACAAACACATACTATATGGGACAATTATGAGCACTTAATATATCTTAAATCCATGTTTTTGGAATGTTGGATTGAACCGGAAAAAATCACAATATTATATATTCCTTTTTAAGTAACATCATATTTTATTTATAGTTTGTTAAGATTTAACTCCATGCATATTTATTTTTGTTTGTTACTTAGGAGCATGATGCCCAAGGCACTGGATGGCCAGATCGTGATGGAGAAGACGCCACGCTACTTTGTGACAGCCGAAACTCCGGTTCGCGTTCATGCTATGTCACGAGATGTGAAGTTGATCGTGGTGGTGCGTGATCCAGTTACCCGTGCCATTTCTGACTACACACAGATTGCTTCCAAAACACCTGACATTGCCAGCTTTGAAAGTCTGGCATTTAAGAACAGGTCAACAGGTCAGGTGGACTCCCTTTGGAGTCCACTTTTTATCGGCCTGTATGCTCACCACCTGGAGCGCTGGCTTGCTTTTTTCCCGCTCACTCAGATTCACTTTGTGCATGGCGAGCGGCTTGTTAGCGACCCGGCTTTTGAACTGGGCCGTGTACAGGACTTCCTGGGCCTGCAGAGAATCATCACAGACAAGCACTTCTACTTTAACAAGACTAAAGGCTTCCCGTGCCTAAAGAAAGCTGAAGGGAGCAGCGAGCCACACTGCCTGGGTAAGACTAAGGGCAGGACGCATGTTCGGGTGGAGCCTGAGGTCATTCGCAGCCTCAGATATTTCTACCACCCTCATAATCTAAGGTTCTACCAAATGACTGGCATAGACTTTGGATGGAAGTGATGGCTTTTAAACTATGTTGTACGAAGCTACAGAAAGAACCAGCACTGTGCTGCCTGCTCGTTTGAGTACATTTTGAATATAATTGGTGATTTAAAGCACACTGACAGTGAAAACACTTTTAATAATAAAACTGTGACTAGAAGAGCTACAGTAAGAGTAATATTATAATAATAATATTATACAGTAATATTATACAGTGTCATAAGTTGAAAGGTTTACATAATCAAACATGATTCTGATGAGGTTTTTTAATATTTGGCAACAGGACCGTGGCCTTTACTTCATCACATTTTTAAGTATTATAGACCAGTCATTACGTGTAAATTACTGTACCAAATCAGACAAATAAACTGGGAAACTAAGTGACTAATTTGGGGACTTGCCACTGTGAATACTTTAGCTTTAAATCCTTCAGAACAGGTGTCAAACTCAAAGCCCGTGGGTCATATCTGGCCCGTAATACAATTATTTATTTTAATCTTTTACCTTTATCTATTATTATTGTAATTAATAGCTCAGCAATATTTTTTTTTTTTTGGACCTTGCTCATATTTTATATTTATATGATTTTGAAAGCAGCATTTTTATGGAGAGCAGAAACATTTGAAGATATTTAAATTTTAAATTTGTTTTTTTAAAATGTCCCAGGAGCAAAGAAAACTGAATGTTTTGAATCGGTATTTTGACTTTTGTGAAAAAGCATCATTTTATTACATTTTTTCATGTTTTTTTTTTTTGTGGGCGGCACGGTGGCTTAGAGGTTAGTATGTCCTCCTCTCTGCACTGGGGATTCCCAGTTCGAATCCCAGTCTGGGTGGAGTTTCCATGTTCTCCCTGTGTCCGTGTGGGTTGCCTCCGGGTTCTCCGGTTTCCTTCCACAGTCTAAAAACATGGATTAAGATAAATTAAATTAGAGCTGCCCAGCGCCTGAAACGTTCTATCCTGGATGGGCATGGGGAACCGCCCCCATGATGCTAGTAGAGGATTAAACAGAAAATAATGAATGAATGAATGTTTTATTTGCAGCATGTTCATTGTTGTAACTTTTACAATTTTGACAAGAGATATTTTTATAGAGAGCAAAGAATTTTAAGTTATATAAAGTTTAGGTTTATTTATTTTGGAGTAATATACCTGCCTGTTTTTATTCCTATTCATGTTTAGAAAACATTTACTTTTAGTGTGTTCCATAAATATTTATCCTGTTCGGCCCACAACCTAAAGTGTGCTTTGAGTTTTGACCCCCGGTGCAATTGAGTTTGACACCCCTGTCCTGCAGCAATGAAGGAAGCATCTGGGCTTGTTTTTTTATGGTCAGCTGAGCTTGGGGCTTACAAACAAGAAGCCATTTCTTCAATAACAGTTTTTATTTTTATACATAATCCAATAAGCAGAAAAACAGTCTTAACAACTTTAACATCTGTGATGTTTTTTTCATGAGTCGATTTTCATAGCCTCATGTAACTTTTGCATGATTTCTATAGGTAAATCTGATTGCATTATACTTTCACACATTGTTCATGCGTGCGTTACACAAATCCATAAATTATACACACATAAAACCATCTCAGTTTTATTTATAAATCACTTCAGAAGCCCGGAAAATGCTGACCTGTTATTCCCTGATATAGCAGCAGCAAATCTCTGGCTTCCCTAAATGTTGAAAAGAGCCAGTTTCTCACAAAGCTTGAACCCAGGATAAGTTTGTTGCTTGCATGGATTTGCACTAGTTTCATAATTGGCACAGAAAACTACTAAGTTATTTTTAAAATGACTTGTGTACTTATAATTCAGTTTTGGGAGAGAAAATTTGAAATAAAACATTTTTTAGAAATGCCTGTGTGAATGCTTTTCTATTAATTATTTCTCATTTATGATTTGTTTTTAAATTAACATAATCTTGTGGTTTTTTGCCATATGGGTATGAATTTGTATTGAAATTATATAAAATGATAATTTATAAAAAGGATTCTTATTAAATACAATAAAAAGTGTAAGTATGATATATAGTATAATGCTTCCTGTTGGCAGGAAAATTATTTAATGACCTTGATCTCGCAAGTATTTTTAGTTTAGCATGGTATTTATTCATTCATTCATTAGCTTCCGCTTTATCCTATATTAGGGTCGCGGGGGTTCCCCATGCCCATCCAGGGGAGAACGCCTCGGGTGCTGGGCAGATACACTCAGGACAGAGCGCCAATTTATCGCTGGGCACACACTCAGACACCCACACAAACACACTCTACATGGGGCAATTTGGAGAACTCCATTGACTGTGGGAGGAAACCGGAGAACCCGGAGGAAACCCATGCAGACACGGGGAGAACATGGAAAATTCACCCAGATGGGAATTCGGCCCGTGAATTTCTAGTGCTGAGAGGCGAACATGCTAACCACTAAGCCACCATGCCACCCTTAGCATGGTATTCTGAAAGAAAAACAAAACATAAAAAACAGCAATAAAATTTTTTATCTGACTGCAGAAAATTACTTTAGATTTTATTTTCAGCAGGAGATGTATTGGAACCTAGATTCTTTTAAAACTGTGCTATGGGTTCGGGGAATAGTGTTCTGTTGGTTATTGTGTTTGTTATTTTTGAAAACTTGCATGTAGTCAAACTACAAGAATGATCAGAATTCTTAGTATCTGTAGTATCTGCTGAAATACAAGATAAAAATTTTAACTTGTAAATATATCTCTGTTATTGCAAGACTCGAGCTCAATTCATGGCAGAATTGAATCCTGCACCGACACAATCAATTTATTTACCTGTAGTGAGATGATTGTATATCAATATAAAAACTGCAAACTGCAGATTTGATTCTTTAATCCATCCATCCATTATCTTCCACTTTAATATCTATTAGGGTCGCGGGGGGGTTCTCCATGCCCATCCAAGGGAGATCGTCTCGGGTGCTGGACTGATACTGTTCACCCAGGACAGGGCGCCAATCTATCGCTGGGCACACAGTCACTCACACAGTCACACTCTATATGGGGCAATTTGGAGAATTCAATTGACTATGTTTTTGGACTGTGGGAGGAAACCGGAGAACCCGGAGGAAACCCACACGGACACGGGGAGAACATAGAATCTCCACCCAGATTGGGATTCGAACCGGGAATCCCTAGCGCTGAGAGGCAAACCTGCTAACCACTAAGCCACTGTGCTGCCCCGTGATTCTTTTTATCTTTTTACTTAATACCAAATTAGCACATGTCAGATTCTGAAAAATAAAGTGATTGGTTCATAAATAAAAACAATTGTTTTTTTTAAATACAATTAACTTCTCCAAACATGAATTTAATTTTGTAAAAATAACAATATTTAAATAATTTAAACATATATTACTTATATAAAATGTTATATAACTAAACATTATTCAAATTTAAATGAATTTTTAATTAAAACTGTTTTAAAATTATTAAAATATTCCATTAAAAAGGTACAGGCACAAAATGTTTACAAAAGTGGTGTTTTTAAAGCTGTCCTTGAGACTGCAGGAAATTAGTCATATAGTCTAAAATGAATAACATGGGATTTATTGTTTACTATGCTTTATTTCATCACTGTGTCTAAAATGTAAATAAACCTTTTTTATTTTTAATTGAAAAATACTTGCTGGAACATGACTTCTGTAACAAAAATACATTTAGTGCAAAGACAGACTAGTCATCCTTCCTCCTTTACTTCACTTAAATGCAAAAGCTTTGTAATTACTCCCTGTAATAAATACCAAAATCAAATCTACAAGTAATAATTTGGTACTTGCAAGTTAAACTGCTTCTATTTAATTTGTTTGTTATGCCTGCTCTGCGTGTGCAGTGTAAGGACATACACTGAATGCTAGATAGCATCCCAAAACCAAGACCATTTTAATAAGCAAACAGGACCCAAAACACACAGCCCAGCGAATGGAAACTAAACTAGCAACCTCTGTGCGACAGAGCACTGAGGTGAGGATTAAATAGGCATCCAACAGACAGGTGAGCAGTTAATATAAACGAGCTATGGCTGAAGTCAATTAACTTAAACAAGGCTGAAACAAGGAACAATTATATTAAATAAATGCGGCCTGGAAATCTCAGAAAAGTATTTGGGTTAATTGAAAGCAGAGTCCCAGGTGAGGTGTAAACAGCACCACTGACAATGTTACTTAAATGTTTAATCTTGCTAAATAAAATGTGTTCATTCAGACTAAGTAATATTTACTAAACAATAAGTCTATACAAGTAATCAATGGCAAGTAAACTGCATTTTGTAAGAATAGTGAAATATATGCATGTTCAAATGTGAGAACAGAGGAGAAAATTATCTTTTTGGGTTGGAGTTTGACAGCAGGAACAGTTTAATCTGGCAGACTGGAGGACTTTTGTTCATTCTTGTAATGATGAATTCAGATTTGTAGAGCCGAGAAAGGTTATATACTTAAATGACTTTATATATTATTGTTTAATGCATTTAATTAGCATTGAATAATCTGGTGTCGGCAGCATGGTGGTTTAGTGGTTAGCCATTCGCCTCTCAGCTATGGGGATCCAGGTTCAAATCCCAATCTGGGTGAAGTTTCCATGTTCTCCCCATGTCGGTGAGGGTTTCCTCCCTGTTCTCCGGTTTCCTCCAACAGTCCAAAAATGTGGATTCATGGTAAATTGAATGCTCTAAATTGCCCCATATAGTGTGTGTATCTGTGTGAGCGAGTGTGCCCAGCAATAGATTGGCACCCTTTCCTGGGTGTATTTGCCCAGTGCATAAAACTTTCTCCACTGGATGGGTATGGGGAACCACCTCCCCTGAGACCCTAGTAGAGGATTAAGTGGAAGATAATGAATGAATGACTGAATGAATAATCTGGTCTGGCTTTTCTAATTTGGAAGTCAAAACAAAAATATTTCTGATGCAAAACTACTTACTTTTGACTAATTATATGGACTATTTACATGTTAATGCTTTTGTTTTATTCCAAAACATTTTATAATGTTTTGTTCTGTCTTTGATGCCATACCAGTGTGGACCACTTGTGGTGGAGCTATAGCACTGCATTAAAGGTGGTCCTTATATGTAAACAATTATATGGAGCACGTGTACCAAAATAAATCTTTACCCTTTTGCATCTATTAATGAATTGGCATTGCTACATTTATGTATTGATGCTACACTGAAGAATGAAATTAGAGCAGATGTGATGTATGCAGGGTTTATGTCAACACAAAAGCAAGGAAGAACAAAAAACACAAAACAAGACAATGAAGTCTGTAAAGTGGGCACACTCAGCATGAGGTGGCTCAATAAATATTTCATGAAGGTGTGGGAACTAGGTTAGTCACAATCCCTAAAGGCTTGGGAATTGTACCCTCTGTATGATACACTCGTAAGACACAGGAGCCTCTTTCCTCCAAAATGCACCACGAAGCACCACAGAAGGTCATCTGTTGCTATCAAACTCTATAACTCTTCTCTCAATATGTAATATTATAACTTGTATGCTAAAATGATTACAATTGATATGTGCAATACTTGGTGGCTTAGTTTGCACGTTTACCTCTCAACGCTGGGGGTTTAGGGTTCAAATCCTAATCTGGGTGGAGTTTCCATTTTCTCCCCATGTCTGTGTGGGTTTCTTCCCACAGTCTAAAAGCATGGATTGAAGGTAAATTGAATGATCTAAATTGACCCAAATAGAGTGTGTCTGTGTGAGTGAGTGTGTGCCCAGCGATGGATTGGCACCCTGTCCTGGGTCTATCTGCCCAGTGCCCGAAATGTTCTTCCCTGGATGGACCCTAATAGAGGATAAGGCGGGAGATAATGAATGAATGAATAATCTTGTCAAAAAAAATTATTATTTTTTGGACTAGATTACATTTTAAAAGTTGTGCTTATATTCTTCTTCTTCTTAATAGTAATAGTAGTAGTAGTAGTTATTTGTTTAATATAACACTAAAAATAGGGCATCTGTAACTGCTGCAACTAAAAGTATTTTGAATCTAAAATTGGTCAGCAGAAATCTTGAAGCAATAAAATACCCTTTCACAGTACTGTCAGAGAGAGAGCGAGACCTCAGAACAAACTCAAGAATCCCAGTACTGAGTATTCAGGTTAGAGCAGCACAAAGAGCATAATAGTTCAAGAGCACTAATTCTTTGCATGGCAGTGAAAGAAACAAGGGTTAAGTTGGGGAAGAGCGAGACAGATGCCCAGCTGAGCCTAAAATTCTGAAGAAAGGTAATGCTAAAAGACAATAGGAGCAGAGGTGCTAAATTTATGAGGAAAAAGTTAATTACTTCTACCGCTGCCTGCTTCTTTTGTCTGATGTGTGATCCTTAACTTCTGCGCATGTGGCCAAATCTTGTAACCAGAAAAGGACCCCCCTCCAAATGCTGTCATTTCACATGGGAAGTGGGCCAGATGAAAATGGGGGATGTGGGCCATGTTAAGCCAGAATCATTTTGCCATCTGGGGTGCCATCATGATAACTCGGTATGATTAATGTATTATATAATCATTTCTTTCAGATGATTTATTTTACAAGCATAACAAGAAATGTTACTTTCCTTTTCAGGCATAGACAGTACGATACAGTGCTTTGCTTAGTTTCACTTAAGTGACCAAATACAGCAAGTTACACCAACAAATCTAATCACACACATGCAGGAAAGAAAATATTTTAATTTGTAATCAGAAATCATTAATGTTCTGATTTTATCTTTTTTTTAGTTACTAAAATTATCTAAAATTGTGTGGTTATTCCACCAGATTCTGTGTTGGAACTAATTAAGGCAAGCGAGGGGGGGGGGGGGGGGGGGGGGGGGGGGGGGGGGGGGGGGGGGGGGGGGGGGGGGGGGGGGGGGGGGGGGGGGGGGGGGGGGGGGGGGGGGGGGGGGGGGAAGGGGGGGGGGGGTAGGGGGGGGGGATGTGGATTTCCATTGCCCATCCAGTGGAAAACGTTTTGGGCACTGGGCAGATGCCAATCTATCACTGGGCACATTTGCTCACACAAACTCATTGTATATGGGGCAATTTAGTGCATTCAATTTACCTTGACTTCCTTCAATTTACCTCACTTTAACTCCATGTCTTTGGAGTTAGGGAAGAAACCAAAGAACCGGATGAAACCCACACAGACAGAGGAAGCACATCGAAACTCCACCCAGATTGTAAATCCCCAGTGCTGAGAGGAGAATATGCTAACCATTAAGCCACAGTGTCGCCCTGCAAATCTATAGCAATTCGTTCATTGTTCATTCAGCAGTTTGGTACTTATTTTAACATTTAATTCATTTTTGGAGTTGAATTATTGCCTTTATATTTTCCATTATTTTAATGTTTCTCCTATACTACAGTGATTTGCACTGACCTGGGTAGGAAGGCACAAGCCTATGTTGCCCCATTGCTCTGCACCATCTAAGTTTATATATACTATGAGGAAATTATTGAGTTAAAAACACAATTGCTTGATTACTGATAAAAGACTTAAAACACTGGAAGTTGAAGTTCTGACATTAAATCAATATGTATTTTTTTCACTCATCCAAAGAAGACTTTTGACTGAAATATGACTTACACGGTTTGCACAGCCTTCAGTTCAGACGTGGAGAGGCCACAAGAGGCTCACATGCAAGTTAACTAACCAATAGGTAAAAATATGACCACTTGACATATAATCCTTTTTATTTACATAATAATGCAGAAATGTATACAGACAGATTTTTTTTGCACAGACATACATTTAAAGAAGTGAAGAATATATAATAAAATAAAGTTGAAGATAAGCTTATTAAGATACAGTAGCTTACTTTGTAATAAATGAGATACATAAATTTATGTTGCATTTAAAAAATCTTTTAAAGACTAAATTAAAAAAATGCTTGGTGTCTCTAACAGAATTTTTTGTTTATTCATTCCTTTATTATATTCCACTTAATCCTCCCGTGCCCATCCAAGGGAAAACGTTTCAGGCACTGGGCAGAAAAGGGAGCCAATCTACTTCTGAGCACACTTACTCTCTTACACACACACAAACACACACTATATGGGGCAATTTAGAGCATTCAATTTTACCTTGATCCATGTTTTTAGACTGGTCTCCAACCAGATTTTGATTCGAACCTGGATCCCAATGCGCCAAGAGGCAAATGTGCTTAACACTAAGCCACTGTGCCACCCTAACTGAAAACTCCAGCCATCCATCTATTATATCCATTATCTTCCACTTAATCCTCTGCTAGGGTCGGGAGTTCCCATGCCCATCCAGTGGAGAACGTTTTAGATGCTGGGCAGATACATATAGGACATGGCATAAATCTATTGCTGGACACACACTCACTTACACAAACGCACAGTATAGGGGCAATTTGGAGCAATCAATTTACCTTGAATCCGTGTTTTTGGACTGTGGGAGAAAACTGGAGAACCCAGAGAAAACCTATATGGACACGGAGAGACCATGGAAACTGCACCCAGATTGATGTGAACGTGCTAACCACTAAGCCACCGTGCCGCATATAACAGAAAATTGAGTTTATTTTAATTCTTTCTGAATTTTCAATTGTGACAGACTGTGGTCTCTACAGTACACTGCTGTCTTGTGGCCATTGAAACCATATCATCATTCTACAAATAACAACAATGACATTACTACAGATTAAGCAATAGTATTTGAATGCTTCAAAAACCAAATAAATAAGTTGTAAACATGCAGTAAAGAAATAAACACAGATATAGGTGACATGCTAAACCCAAACAGCCTCGTTTAAAATGATAACTCTTAATTTAAAGCATACAACTGATAGTATATTTGCAGTCAATGGCAGGTTGTCACTGCAAGATTAACTGCAAACAGTCAAAATTACTGGAATGTTCTATGTTCAATTTGTTTGTCTTTTTCCTACTGGTGTATGACGCATAGTGCCTTGTCCTTATGGCAGGTAGCAATATTTAAACGACACTGTGCACTGGTACACAACATGTATTCTAACTGATGTGTAACCGGTGTCTAACTGCAAACATCTGTTAGGAATATTAAATTAAACTGTTAGGAATATTAAATAGAAAATAACACGAACAATTCATTGTAGTAGGAGTAAAAGTAGATGTAACACACTGACACACAGATACATAAAAGACTGAGCCATTTTAACACAACTTGCTCATAAACTCTGTAATATACTGTAAATATTTTTTTTTCAGTCTAGAGCATGCTGTAGCTAATAAAACACAATCAGTATTACAATCAAAGGCACTCAGTTGCTTTATATTACTACTACACAGAGGTTATTTGGAAAGTAAATGAAAAAGAAACTTCACTGAATATTCTGTGCTCTTAGCAGAATCACTACACAAACTGCTTTCAACATTGACTCTTTGATTTATTTGCCTCTGTCAAATATTACAGCATCTGTGCTGTTATAAGATTTAAAGCAGTGATATCAACATAGGAATCTAAACTCATCATGCAGTTGCATAATGACTCAGATCCCTAAAATATGATTATAGCTTTAGGTGAAAAAAATAATTCACTGTGCCAAATGGTGTCTAAACTGCAAAAGTTCAGGCTCTCCTATGACATTATGTATGAAGATCCAAATAAAGAAATAATCCATTATTTATTCATCATCTTTCATTCAATCCTCTGTCAGGGTCGGAGTTCCCTCATGCCCATCCAGGGGAGAACATTTCAGGCACTGGGCAGATACACCCAGGACAGGGTGCCAATATATCATTGGACACACTGACGCACACACACAAAGACTATATAGAGGTAATTTAGAGCAGCCAATGTACCTTGAATTCATGTTTTTGGACTGGGGAATAAAACCCACATGGATACGGGGAGAACATAGAAATTCCACCCAGATTGTCATTCAAGCCTGGAAACTAAGCCACCATTCATTTTCTTCTGTTCAACAATCTGATCAGGTTACTAAAACGTTCTTGCAGGTTCCTTCTGTACAACATCAGGAAGATCAGACCTTTCTTAACTAAACATGCTACTCAGCTGTTAGTTCAAGCCCTCATCCTATCCCAGCTTGCTTATTGTAATGCACTGCTTGCTGGTCTCCCAGCTTGTACAATCAGGCCTCTATAACTTATTCAAAACTCTGCAGCCTGAATTGTGTTCAACCAGCTCAAGTGAACTCATCTCACTCCACTACTCTTCTCTCTTCATTGGCTCCCTGTAGCTGCTCACATTCAGTACAAGACACTGACTCTGGCCTACAGGACAATCTCTGGATCTGCCCCCTCGTACCTTCAATCCATATATCCAAAATACATTTGCTATTACAAAATAAGAAGCCAGATATTATAATCAGGTTTGTAAATACTACAATGTAGGTTTTTCTGTATCTACTGACTTGTTTTGTTCTCTAATTTGTAAGTTGTTTTGAATAAAAGCATCCGCTAAATGACTAAATATAATGTAAATGCTATACTTGGGTTGCAGGGCAGATACACCCAGGACAGGGTGTCAATCTATTGCTGGGCAGACACTCAGATACAAATACTATTAGTGGCAATTTTAGAACAGCCAATTTACCTTGAATCCATGTTATTAAACTGTGGGAGGAAACTGGAAAACCAGGAGGAATCCCACACAGACACAGGGCGAACATGGAAACTCCACCCAGATCAGGAGTCGAACCTGGAATTCCCAGTGCTAAAAGGCAAACGTGCAACCCATTAAGCCACCATGACACCCATAAACGAAACAAAACATCAAATACATTTAACAATAGGCATGACATAGGCATAATTAATGCATGTTTATTATCATAGTCAGTTTTAAAGGTTGTGGGTTCAAATCCCAGGTCCACTGAATTTAAGAAGGTTTAAGGAACCCTCATTGTTCCAGTGCTCCACCAACCCTGTGTTTTGACACCCAACCAAGATGGGAAACCTGTGAGTTGCTCTGGATAAAAGCATCTGATAAATGACCAAATATAAAGGTATTTGCACAACCTAAATGTTTTTGCCCTGAGCCTCCAACTTAGTCCTCAGTCAAATTAATAACCATCACAGGGAATTTCAAGCTGTCACATTTTACTGTATATACGCGTAACCAAAACAAGACTGCTCCCTAAAGACATGATCTTAGCAAGTAAAGCTTTTTGCATTTAACATACACAGTTTTGTAAACAAGTTCCTAGCTGCCCTCGGCAGTACTCCTCCCTCTGTGACGTGCTCATGTCATAGTCAGAGAACTTGTGGCTCGGGCTGCTGGACAGCTCACGCAGCTCCTCAGCCGTGGTTGGTGATGAACTGAGGTACATGTCCCACATCTGTTCAGGGGAATCCAGTTCCAGCAGCTGCTTCTTGATTTTTATGTTCTTTTCCATGTTCCTACGCTTTTGTTTAAACTCCAGGATGGTCTTCGTATATCTGTTGATGGTGGTCACAGAGGATGCCATGCATGCCGTAAATGAGCCCCAGGCTAACCTGCAGGAAGGAAATGTTTAGGTCACATGCCAATGATTAGTAAATTCATTCATTCATTCATTATCTTCCGCTTATCATCTATTAGGGTCGCGGTGGGGTTCCCCATGCCCATCAAGGGGAGAACGTCTCGGGCGCTGGGCAGATAGACCCAGGACAGGGCGCCAATCCATCGCTGGGCACACACTCACTCACACAGACACACTCTATAGGGGGCAATTTGGAGAATTCAGTTGACTTAATCCATGTTTTTGGACTGTGGGAGGAAACCGGAGAACCCGGAGGAAACCCACACAGACACGGGGAGAACATGGAAACTCCACCCAGATGGGGATTCGAACCGGGAATCTCTAGCGCTGAGAGGCGAACGTGCTAACCACTAAGCCACCGTGCCGCCGATTAGTAAATTGATAATTGTAATTTCAAACTAAAGAGTTTACATGTAAGACCAGCTGTAGTCCCAACTCTGGGGTTTCCAGTCTTCAGGGCCAAGACTGACAGTGAGCTGGAAGGCTGTGGTGTACATCATGTGTGCCACCATGCCGAGGAGACCTACAGGAAAATACAGAAACATGTTATATGGTCCCAGCAAATACAATGTAATGTAAAGAATAATGGTGGTGAGCATGAAACTGTAAACTATTTACAGTTATTAACAGAAACATCTACGTTCTCTTGCATAATTATTGTATGATTGAGTTATATAGTTTAAATAAAAAAAATATTTGTAGATTTGCTTATTTACACTATAAAATATTTTTATTCATTCATTCATTCATTCATTCATTATCTTCAGCTTTATCCTATAGTAGGGTCACAGGGGGTTCCCCATGCCCATCCAGGGGAGAACGTTTCGGGCGCTGGGCAGATACACCCAGGACAGGGCGTCAATCTATCGCTGGGCACACACTCATACACACAGACACGCACACAAACACACTCTATGGGGCAATTTGGAGAACTCAATTGACTTGATCCATGTTTTTGGACTGTGGGAGGAAACCGGAGAACCCGGAGGAAACCCACGCGGACACGGGGAGAACATGGAAAATCCACGCAGATGGGGATTTCGAACCAGGAATCCCTAGCGCTGAGAGGCGAACATGCTAACCACTAAGCCACCGCCTTAAACAAAATTGGATATCCCATAATTATTGGAATTACAAACAAATATTCTAACTGAAGGAAAGATTCTATTTATATTTAGGCATTGAATAACCTTCAAACAGCAATTCCTAACTTCCTGATTTACTAGTGTATACTGTTATGTGAGGTGACAAGAGTTTAGATTCGATTGAGCTTCATATAATATAGCGCATGTTAGCTACACAATATATCTACAAACATTTTTTGACATCCGATATTAAATTGGCCCCTCCTTTACTATCTAATACAACAGCTTTCATCTTCTCACCAGATGTGTGTGTGTGTGTGTGTGTGTGTGTGTGTGTGTGTGTGTGTGTGTGTGTGTCTGTGTGTTTTAGGGTGTGTCTGCTGGCATTTTTGCTCATTCACCCTGATGAGCATTTGTGAAATCAGACACTGATATCGGACGACAGGGCCTGGCTTACAATCTTATCTTGAGTTCATCCCAAAGGTGTTTGATAGGGTGGTGGTCAGGGCTCTATGCCAGTCAAGTCCTACTACAACATACTAGTTCGCATTTAATAAGGTGCAAGTCCATTTACATAGCGCATTGCATTGTGGTCTGCAGGGACCTTTGTGGTATACTTTAGACAGTTTCTATATTATATCAAAATGCACCGCAGAATTTTTTTTTTGTTTATATAATACAATGTAAATATTTCTGCAGCACTAAAAAAAATCCAACAACCCAAAATAACCGTTATACGATATCCTGCACAAAGTAAGGAGGACTAAGTCTGTAATTGTGGAACTACAAATTAAATCTGTTATTAAGTAAAATAGAAAAAAAAAAAAAATTATAGAAACAGATTCATAATGTGGCAGATGTTTGTGTGTAAGAGAATGGGAGAGAGAGATAGAAACATTTAAAGTTTTGCTTAAAAAAATCTAGTGTTGTCCTAAAGAAGCTCTAGACTTTTTTAAAAGGCTGAATATTTGCAGGCCCTTGGCGATTACTGCAACCAGCTAATGTTGGCTAGCACACGCAGCTAGCCTTGATGCACTCCAGCGGCACCGTCTAATGGAATCAGTGCATAGAAGGTTCAGGCAATGCAATCTTCTGCCTGGCTAGACTTAATGAACAAGCAAGTAAGACCTTGAGTAAGGGCAGTCAGTGTCACCCCAGTCCAGAAATAGCAAGGCCGAAATCTTATGTCATTCAGGACATCCAAAGTCAAACATATTAGGTTAATTGGTATTCATCCTCTAAACCTTACAGGTGAACAGCAAATGTGACGATAAAATGTTTGCATAAAGCACTACAAGCCGAACGGTTCTCGTGAAATAAGCTTAGAACTAGAGGCTCTCTCATAAAGAAAAGAACTCAAAGGATACATAGCATTTTTGTAGTTTTCACACAGAATCAATATCAAAGCTCTTAGTATTTATATATTTAAAAAAACATTGCTCTGATATGCTGTATGTGTTCCAGGGTTGTCTGTTCTACTCACAGAACTGATACCTTTTACTGATTGCCTGCTTTGTTTTCTTTGCTTCTATTCTTTTCATCTTATTGATTGATGTAGGTATATGTCTGCAGTCGGCTGTAAAATATCTTTTGTGTGGATTTTAGTGCTAAAAGCTGAATAAAAAGAGAAGTGGAACAAAAACGTCCTTCTCCAATCCGATTAGCTCATACACCATATAAAATCAGCGATGCAGGGCACTTTGTGCATGTCATTTGTAAACTAAGCCTTCTTAATTCTAAATTCAGTCATGAGTTACACAAAAAATGTGCTACATAATATTTCTACTGTCATTTATGCTAACAAGATTTCGTGAGTTTTTCAAAGGAGCATTTAGATCTTGTAAAAGTAAGACTTTGTGTAAAATACACTATATGGCCAAAAGACAATTATGCATTATACCTATATGCTTTTATTACATACCAATTTAAGTGCTTTCCCCTTTGCTTTACTACTTCTGGGAAGGGTTTTACCAGTGTTTGGAGTTTTTTTTTTATGAAGGCTTTCAAATACAGGTTCAAGGTTTGAATCCCAATTTGGGTGGAGTTTCCGTGTTCTCCCTGTGTCCTTGTGGGTTTCCTCCGGGTTTTCTCCCACAATCACAAAAACAGGGATTTAAGGTAAACTGAATGCTTTAAATTGCCTCATATATAATTTGTTTGTGTGTGTATATGTAAGTAAGTGTGTCCAGCGATAGATTGACACCCTGTCCTGGGTGTCTGCCCAGCGCCCGAAATGTTCTACCCTGGATGGATATTGGGAACCCCCCATGTTTGATTAGATGGTCTAGCCCACATTGTCCATTCAAATTAATACCACATGTTTAGTGGGGTTAAAGTCAGAGCTCTATGTAGTCCTGTTAGGTTCTTAAGAAACAAAAAATCATGCTAGAACAGAAGAGGGCCTTCCCATCTGTATCAACAATGTTGGAAGCAAACAACTGCCTAAAAACCTAAAAGTTTTTTTAGCTTTAGTAAAGAAATTGAATGTAACATTTGATCAATTCATTAAATAAGATTTTTTTGCTAATACTTTTGATCATATCATGTATGTACTTAGTATACAAATTCTTACAGAATGAAGTTCAAGCAAATATGACATCGCTGTAATATATGCTCTAACATTACATTACATCTCACTACAAGTCACTTTGGTAAACTTTATTTTACTTCTACAAAGTTTATGGACAAAAGCACTTCAGAAATAATTTGCTTTAATTTAATCTGTATGAAAACTACATATGTACTTAAACATTTAGCTCCGCTTAAAATTCCAAATCACTTAAAAGTTTACTTTACTAAACAGACTCCACTTTTTTTTGTAATTTGTATGTCCACTCACAAATGCTCCCCACACCAAAACCTGTCTATATCATAGACTTGCACTAAAAAAGACTGTATCCAACTTCTTTATACATCCCATTTGCACAATCCTCACTTAATCCTCTACTAGGTTTGCGGGTGGGTTCCCCATGGCCATCCAGCGGAGAAAGTTTCGGGCGCTGGGCAGATACACCCAGGACAGGACCCCAATCTATCGCTGAGCACACTCACTCACACAGACACGGAGGAAACCAACACAGACACGGGGAGAACATGGAAACTCCACCCAGATTGGAATTCGAACCTGAATCCCCGGCGCTGAGAGGTGAATGTTCTAATCACTAAGCCATTGTGCAACCTTTGCACAGCATTAATTTCATTTTTTAGCAGGTGATGTAAAATTCTAGCCAGTGGGAAAAATCAGTAACCATGTTACAGTTTACACAAAATTACTTTTTTGGCTATTATAAGTTTCACCTTAAACTAATGATTTCAACCCTTTACAATAAAAAATGGATAGAAAATTACCTATATTGCCACAAACAAAAACAGATTTCCATTACATTAAAAAAATCAATGGGGTGGATAAAAATAGGACTGGACACTGAGGATACAGAGTGTCTTGTCTCTGGTCTCTTATGTACACAATATTGCCTGTTTCTAACATGCAGCATCACGAATGCTGCCTGGTCCACCATCTGCAGCAGTACAAACATCATTCACTTTTCAAACATTTTAAACAATACTGTGATACTTAAAGAGAAATTGAGATGAGTCAAACCTAGTAAAACCTTTCCAGCGTGGTTTCAGGTTTGTTTATACTTACAGTATGGTCATATTTGGGTGTAATCATACAAAAATGCAAAATAGCCCAATTTTGGGTTGCCCTTTATTAAATGTTATGTTTGTTAATTTCTAGATTACATGAACATTTCTTTTAAGGATGGACTAATGACTCTGTTTACCTGACAGAACCGTGAATATGGCAGCGAAGGCATTCAGTTTGAGTCCATCTATGACATTCCCAATATGGCAGACTTCGATAGACATGAGAATTCCCCCAGTGGATAAGAGTAGCATATACAGACACTCAGCAACAATGCACAGCCACAAGACCCCTGTTGGAGAGAATAGAGAAAAAATTTGTATCTGAGGCAAAGACAAACAAGCAAGAGACAAACAGACAAATACACATCCTGTGCTCATGGTTCAGGGAGCATTTTCACACATGGATTAGTCACCACAGAGTCCAGAACTGAACCCCATTAAGAATATTTGGGATGTAGTGTAGAAGACTTAAGAAGACAGTGGTCCAAATCTCCATGAACTATACAAGATCTTGGGTAAAAAAACAATTCATCACGGAACAGAAATAAATTTTGTGACATTGCAGAAGCTTGAGGAAATTATGCCACAGCAAATGTGTGCTATAATTAAATCTAAAGGTGTCCCAAAAAAATATTAGCTTGTGTGACCTTTTTTGACCAGGCAGTGTATAAATATTTGATTTATGCATGTACATATTATATCCTAAAGCATTGCTTTAATTGTGTGATGCTAGTGTGATTACTGAATGGAACCTGGATTTCTATTGGACTGGCCGTCCTGCAAGATGCCCTCAATGGACTCATATAGTTTTCAAATTGTTATAGTTTTTCCAATACTGAAACTGTCCAGCAATAGATTGGAACCCTGTCCTGTGTGTATCTGCCCAGTGCCCAAAACTCCCAAAACTCTCAAAGCTCTTTATGGGTTTCAGGATTTTAACAACGTAAAGCTGCTTTGAGACAATCTACTATTGTAAAAAGGGCTATATAAATATACTACTTGAACTTGATGTGCTGTATGAATGATACTAACTGACTTGATGAATTTAGCCATTGTGATGCAACATATTTGTTACGATGATTGCAAGACACACTTTAAAATCACTAGAAGTGAGTTTTATAGACTTACAACAGCAACAATACATTTGCAACCTGAATATTAATTGGATTAACCTGAATATTAATTGGACTGGCGGTCCTGCAGGACGCCCCCTTAATGGACTCACTTATAGTTTTCTAGTTTTTAGTTTTTACATTTGTTAAATGTCTCTACATGGCTGTCCTACATTGTTGTTGCTGCCTGGCCGCTCAAGGAGGATGAGTGCCCCACTGAGTCTTGGTCCTCCCAAGGTTTTTTCTTTGAATAACAACATAAAAGGGAGTTTTTTCTTGCCACTGTCGCTTCGGCTTGCTCTTTGGGGGTTTAAAGGCTTTTCATTCTGTAAACCTGCTTTGTGACAATGTACTGTTGTAAAAAGCGCTATATAAATAAATAACTTGAACTTGAACTTGAACTTTTGATTGAATGGACCTATAAATAAAAAGGAACTTTTGATTTGTGTAATTTTACAAAAGTTTAATTCTTATATAATCTTACAATAATAAATAATCTTACAATAAGGGCAATTATATTAATCGAAACCATTTAGCCAGTTAATTAAATACCTCATAGCTATTTTCCTATCTATCTCATATGTTTATAGCATATATTTATTCTTTGCATGGTTAAATAAATTTAGCTTTATAGGGAACAACAGATAATTATACATCACAAATCATTGCAACGTTTAAACAATTTTTAAACTTACCTCTCTCATTGGTGGGTGCGATGCTGATAAAACTTCTGCAGTTCTCACCTAACAATGAAGATTTATTTCAGTTAGTTAAAGAAAATTACTAGCAGCTACAACACACTTTGTATACTCCGTGTTCGAAAGTTATATATAATTGTATTCTCTTATAAGAAGAGTCAAAACATTGTATGTACTTTACAAGAACATGAGATTTTGAAGGACATTAATTATTTCAATGGGATAACAAGACTGGACAATTGGTTATATGCTAAATATGCACACTCAGTGTAGCCTATTGTGTTTATGTTATGAGTGCAAAAACACTTTAAAGGGAAACAGTGTGTATGCAGTTAAGCACAGCGCTTTGACTTCTAACTGCAAATTGTCATGGTTTAACATGTTAGTGGTGCTAACCACAAATCCACCGGCTAGACTAACAACACCTGTGTTATAAAAAGGCGCAACAGCGTATTTATTAATTATTAATTTTGTGACCTTAGTGGGACTGTTGCTAATTCAGACCCATAATTACATACAGGTAGAAATGCATAACGCTCTTCCCAAACTTACTTTAATATGTTTCAGAGGACTGTGATTCTTTAAACAATGCATCATTAGTCTATGTGAAGCCTATTTTAATAAGATATTAAGTTGAATTCTTTCGATTGTTTGGATGACCTGATTTCTTAAATCATAAATTTGAAGGAAATAACCCCAGATAATTTTAAGACATAACAAGGTTACCACAACAGTTATGCAAACTACATTATGCTCTTAATTTAATTTGTTTATTTATTTT
>JAFMOD010000506.1:1546514-1587468 GCA_019802435.1 Corydoras maculifer
GGGGGCTGAATAATTTTGCACATCGCACTTTTCAGTTTTTTATTTGTAAAAAAATTGTTGATTCATGTATAACTTTCATTCCACTTCACAATTGTATACCACTTTGTGTTGGTCTTTCACATTAAATTCCAGTGAAATATATTTATGTTTGTGGTTGTAATGTGACAAAATATGGAAAAGTTCAAGGGGTATGAATACTTTTGCAACCCACTGTATCTTATCTTCCGCTTTATCCTCTACAAGGGTCGCCAATCTGTTACTGGGCACACTCACTCACTCAGACACACACACTCTATATGGGGCAATTTGGAGAATTCAATCGACCTTGATCCATGTTTTTGGACTGTGGGTGGAAACAGGAGAACCCGGATGAAACCCATGTAGACACAAGGAGAGCATGGAAACTCCACCCAGTTTGGGATTCGAACCTGGAATTCCTAGTGCTGAGAGGTGAACGCTCTAACCACTTACACCGTGTGGTGTGTATATATATATATATATATATATATATATATATATATATATATATATATATATATATATATGTGTGTGTGTGTGTGTGTGTGTGTGTGTGTGTGTGTGTGTGTGTGTGTGTGTGTGTGTGTGTGTGTGTTTTTGTTTTCTTTTGAAACAGCATATTGGTTGACACTTGATGTCTTTAAAGCGTGCTTTATAAATAAACACGACGCAGGTATATTGAGTTCTGCTGAACGTGTTTGCATAAAAAAGTGTAAGAATTACGCAAAACTGGAGCTTTGGCTTCACGTTTATCTGCCAAACCAAAAAAAAGCTGCGGGTTTTTTTCTAAGCTAGACAGATAGATACATAGTGACCTTACGGCGGTGAAGGTGACGAAAAGGCACGGCGAAAGAGAAGAGCAAGGAGAACCGTCCTACCGCTCAGGTCGATGTTTTGCTCGCAGGAGAACCAAATGCCGCTGTGGAACTTCCTCAGAACAAACTTATCGTCTCCCGTCTCCCAGACGTACTGCACCAGGCGGCTGTTGTTCAGGCTGGAGCTGTTGTAGCGGATGCAGTGGGTGGGTCTGCTTTCAGTCACCGCTCCGCTACAGAACGGCTTCAGCACTTTGCGGCTCCCGGCGCACCAGTAGCTGGTCGCGAGCGCACATCCCGCCAACAGCAGCGCCAACAAGTTGAGCGCCAGCGCCAGCGACGCCCGCTGCCTCCGCTCCATAGCAGCCACCGGCAGCGAGCTAAAGCCTGATCTGCCTCCACCCAGCCTCACGCATCCACCTCGCTCCCCTCTCGATGGCGAGCTGTCATGAAAACGATGCCGCTCAGAGGAGAGAGCCCATCCTCACACTTTCGGCCCACTCCCATTTCACTCCTGTTCCAATGGCTGCGTCCCAAAGCGCTCCCTCTCCCAGCACAGTGCCTCTCATCCAGTCCTCAGTTCACTGAAATTCAGATCCTTCTCGAAATAATAATGAGGTGCTCATAAAACAATGTCAGATACTACAAATTACGCATCTCTTTACGTTGGATTTTTACCTGTTGAATTCGTTTTGGTGGCTGCACACGTTTCGTGGGTTTCCTCCAGGCTCTCCTGTGGGTTTCCTCCCACATTCCAAAAACATGGATTCAAGGTAAATTGAATGCTCTAAATTGCCCCATATAGCGTGTGTTTGGGGCGGCACGATGGCTTAGTGGTTAGCATGTTCGCTAGGGATTCCCGCTTCGAATTCCAATCTGGGTGTTTTCTGTGTTCTCCTTGAGTTTCCTCCAGTTTTCCCCCACAGTCTAAAAACATGGATTAAGCTCAAATAAATTCTCCAAATTGCCCCATATAGAGTGTGTTTGTGTGAGTGAGTGAGTGTGCCCAGCGATAGATTGGCACCCTGTGCTGGGTGTGTCTGCCCAGCGCCCGGAACGTTCCCCTGGATGGGCATGGGGAATACCATCACGATAGAGGATAAAGTGCAAAATAATGGATGGATGGATATGTTGTGTGTGTGTATGTGTGTGTGTGTGTGTGTGGGTAAGTAGGTGTGCCCAGTGCCTTGGCCTGGGTGGATATGGCGAGTGCCTGAAATGTTCTCCCCTGGATGGGCATGGGGAATTTTATGAGTGGAAGATAACGAATAAATGAATGAATTAATTAATTAATTCGTTTCAGGGGAGTCATGGTGGCGCTTAGTGGTTAGCACGTTCGCCTCTCAGCGCTAGGGATTCCTGGTTCGAATCCCCATCTGGGTGGAGTTTCCATGTTCTCCCCGTGTCTGCGTGGGTTTCCTCCAGGTTCTCCGGTTTCCTCCCACAGTCCAAAAACATGGATCAAGTTAATTGAATTCTCAAAAAATTGCCCCCTATAGAGTGTGTCTGTGTGAGTGAGTGTGTGCCCAGCGATGGATTGGCGCCCTTGTCCTAATAGAGGATAAGCGGGAGATAATGAATGAATGAATATATATATATATATATATATATATATATATATATATATATATATATATAAATTTATACAAACACTGTACTATATTATTTTAACAGTGAAACATACAATATCAAAAGAAAAATTGATAAAGCTACATGAAATGTGAAATAAAAAAAAACACAGAGGATTTTGCGAGACATAAGGCCATGTATTCATCTTCCTATCGATGCCATGAAGTTGGCCTATGCCCTTAGAAGAAAAACACCCCCAAAACATAATACTTTCACTACCATGCTTGATGCTGCAGCTGGTGTTTTTAGGGTCATATTCTGTATTTTTCTTCCTCCAAACACGTTGAGTTGAGTTGAGGCCAAAGAGCTCAATTTTAGTCTCATCTGACCACAGCACCTTCTCCCATTCTCTCTCGGAGTCATTAATATGTTCATTGGCAAACTTGATGTGGGCCTGGATGTGAGCCTTCTTGAGCAGAGGAGCCTTGCGTGCACTGCAGGATTTTATACCACTACGTCTCAGTGTATTACCAATGTTGTTTCTGGAGACTGTGGTCCCTGCTGCCTTGAGATCATTAACCAGATCCTCCCATGTAGTTCTTGGCTGATTTTTACTTTTTCTTATGATCAATGAGAATTCATGAGGTGATATCTTGCATGAAGCTCCAGGCCTTGGTCGATTGACAGTAATGTTGTACTTCTTTCACTTCTGAATAATTGCAGTCACCTTCTAATCCAGCTTCTTACTTATGGCTTTGTAGCCCATTTCAGCCTTGGTAGGTCAACAATTTTGTCCCTGACATCTTTAGACAGCCCATGGTGGAGATGTTGGAGTTTCCCTGAGTCTGATGTCAGCTGGCCTTTTATACAGGTGACAATTTTGGACAGGCGTCTCTCATGCAGGTAAAGACTTCACTGAGATAAGGGTGTGTCCGTGGTCTATGTGAGAAAACGTTAGTAATTTTTAAGAGGATCAATTACTTATTTTAATCAATGAAATGCAAATTATTTTTATTTAAACATTATTTAATTTTCTACATTTTCTTTTTGATATTCCATCTCTCATTGTTAAAAGACTGCTTAATTATTTGTCAGAGTACAAACTTTCAAAATCCGTGGGGGATCAAATATTATAACTGCATACATTAGAATAATTTGCACAAAATGTAACAAATATATTGTCAAAGCACAATGTCATATTTATTGGACATTGTAAACAGTTTATCACTGACTGTTTCCTGTGTGTTTACTCTTGAATGTTTTGGTTTGATATGGATAAAATGATGGCCTTATCCCACGTTGGTTACAACATTAAATCTGTCAAGTTGACCTTAATCTGTAAATCATCTGAGGTGTGGCTGAAGTATTGGACACCTCTGTGTACTAATTTATTTTGGGCTCTTACACGTGGGTCAGGCTTGTCAATATCAATGACACTGCTGAGTGAGCAGGAAATTTAAATGCCCTTATCCCGCCTAAATGGCACCTGTGTCCACAACTATATTTCAAGAAATCTGTTAAGGTGTGTGTGTGTGTAATTATAAGAACATCATTTGCAAGCATATACCCATATTCCCAAATGCAAACACAATTTGATACAGACACAGACATACAAATCATTTTATCAAACACACACACACACACACACACACACACACACACACACACACACACACAATGAAGCGTTTTTATTAGAAACAAAGATACACTCACACACATATGCTTTCATTAAATGAGCAGGGTGGTTGTTAATGTGTGTAATGAATGCAAGCCTGTTTCTCTTTGCACCTATGAATTTCTATTAGCCAATTCAACACTACACCACATCTATTCACTGGTAATGTCTGAGAGCGCTAAAAAGTGTTTTTGTTGTTTATTAGCTTGTGGCAGTGTAAAAAAATTGGAAAACTCTTTTAAGGTAGGTAACTATATATGTGTGACAGATAATACAAACCTAATAAGACAGAAAATACTGGCAAAAAAAACTATACTGTGTATTTGTTAAATGATGCGAATATGCAAATATACTTGCATACAGTCATATGCAAAAGTTTGGGCACCTCTAATAATCTTAATCATTTTTAGTTCTAAATATTTGGGTGTTCTCAAAATTGCCCCATATAGAGTGTGTCTGTGTGAGTGAGTGTGTGCCCAGCGATGGATTGGCGCCCTGTCCTGGGTCTATCTGCCCAGCGCCCGAGACGTTCTCCCCTGGATGGGCATGGGGAACCCCACTGCGACCCTAATAGAGGATAAGCGGGAGATAATGAATGAATGAATGAATATTTGGGTGTTTGCAACAGCCATTTCAGTTTGATATATCTAATAACTGATGGACACATTAATATTTCAGGATTGAAATGAGGTTTATTGTACTAACAGAAAATGTGCAATATGCATTAAACCAAAATTTGACAGGTGCAAAAGTATGGGCACCTCAACAGAAAAGTGACATTAATAATTAGTAGATCCTCCTTTTGCAAAAATAACAGCCTCTAGTCGCTTCCTGTAGCTTTTAATCAGTTCCTGGATCCTGGATGAAGGTATTTTTGACCATTCCTCTTTACAAAACAATTCCAGTTCAGTTAAGTTTGATGGTCGCTGAGGATGGACAACCCGCTTCAAATCATCCCACAGATGTTCAATGATATTCACGTCTGGGGACTGGGATGACCATTCCAGAAAATTGTAATTGTTCCTCTGCATGAATGCCTGAGTAGATTTGGAGCGCTGTTTTGGATCATTGTCTTGCTGAAATATCCATCCCCAGTGTAACTTGAACTTCAAAGTCACTGATTCTTGAACATTATTTTCAAGAATCTGCTGATACTGAGTGAAATCCATGCGACCCTCAACTTTAACAAGATTTCCTGTGCCAGCATTGGCCACACAGTCCCAAAGCATGATGAAACCTCCACCAAGTTTTACAGTGGGTAGCAAGTGTTTTTCTTGGAATGCTGTGTTTGTATGACCAAACAACTCAATCTTTGATTTAGCAGTCCACAGCACCTTCTTCCAAAATGAAGCTGGCTTGTCCAAATGTGCTTTTGCATACCTCAGGCGACTCTGTTTGTGGCGTGCTAGCAGAAACGGCTTCTTTCGCATCACTCTCTCATACAGCTTCTCCTTGTGCAAAGTGCGCGGTATTGTTGACCGTTTTTTATACATATTTTTACATACTTTAGCACCTGTCAAATTTTGGTTTAATGCATATCAAACATTTTCTGTTAGTACAATAAACCGCATTTCAATCCTGAAATATTACTGTGTCTATCAGTTATTAGATATATCAAACTGAAATGGCTGTTGCAAACACCCAAATATTCATTCATTCATTCATTATCTTCCGCTTATCCTCTATTAGGGTCGTGGGGGGGTTCCCCATGCCCATCCAGGGGAGAACATCTCGGGCGCTGGGCAGATAGACCCAGGACAGGGCGCCAATCCATCGCTGGGCACACACTCACTCACACAGACACACACTATAGGGGCAATTTTGAGAATTCAATTAACTTGTTCCATGTTTTTGGACTGTGGGAGGAAACCGGAGAACCCGGAGGAAACCCACGCAGACACGGGGAGAACATGGAAACTCCACCCAGATAGGGATTCGAACCGGGAATCCCTAGCGCTGAGAGGCGAACGTGCTAACCACTAAGCCACCGTGCCGCCACCCAAATATTGAGAACTAAAAATGAACTTTTGCATATGACTGTATACTTGGTACTTAACTGTATAGCTAATCAAACTTCACAGGGCTTTTGTTTCAGGAAGGTTTAGTTTCAAGGTTGCATATGAACCAATTATACAATTACAGTATATATAAGTTGATGCTTGAATGATTTATGTGACAGTGGTCAGGGTCTAGGTGATCTATATAAACAGAGGTTTAGATCTGTTTGCAAAATCCAATACATGCCTGAAATCTCAGAGGAGTTGTTTGAATTGGAGGTGTTCATTTAATTAAGTTTGAAAAAATTAATTGAAATTGAAAATTAATACAGTTTGAAAAAATATATTGGCTAAAGTAAATACCAATTTCCTATTCCCTGTGCAGGGACCACTTTTCGATGTTTAATCAGTGCTAGCTCGATGCAGAGTACCACATTTAAACACATTGCACAGTCAACATTTTCACAATCACTAGTCAAAATCACTAGTGTAAAATAAAGTCAAGCAAATATGGCCAGGATTTGGCTATTGACACTGTACAAAATTTCTACAGTGAGCTTTAGCTAACTTTAGCTAGTGACAAAGACTAAGGAGCTGGTGGTGGACCAGCTTTCCGGAATAAGAGAGGAAGATGCTATCTTAACTCAAGGCCATCATGGACTCCCACCCACTGTACGACACACTGGTCAGACACAGGAGCATATTCAGTCTAAGACTCTTAGGGGTTGCCACCCATCCCGTATCGTCCTGTATTTGGCAAATAAATTTTGCATCCTAAACAAATGAATAAATGATGGATGCGGTTTGTTTCATAAATGTGATATTTCCACAAATGTCCCATAAACATGTCTGTTATGCAACATCAACACTAAATCAAAAAAAAAAAAAAAAAGATTAAAAGCTCCTTGGCTCAGCTTCTTCAAAAACCGAATTCTGTGCCAAACAGATTCCGTGACCTTAGAGAATACTGTTGGCAATTTAGACTCAAAATTACATTTGTTAAGAAAAAATGTTCATTCTTTGATACATAAAACATTACATAAATTAATAATACATCAATAATGTGGTTTAATTGTTTGCACGACCTGACTTCTCTTCAGTCATAAAACAAATACTGTTTAATTTAAACTATTTAACTATTTGTTAACCCACTCCTCCCCTGTACCTCAGGTTACCTCAGCTAGTTATACAAGTTTATCATTGCACAAATGTGTTTATTGGTAATAAAGCTTTTTAAGCTTTAAGTAGGGATGATTGCTTTCTTGATCAGTACTACTTTGATCCCCTCTTTGGGGGTTTCAGGTTTTTGACATTGTAAAACTGTGACATTGTCAAAAGCGCTATACAAATAAATTATTTGAAACTACATGTTTTTTATTTTGATTATTTTAATAAACAGTTCAAACTCTTATTTGTCTCTTGTGGTTTTTGGTCTTGTATTGTTGGTTATGGTAATGCCCACATTTACTAAAATGCCGTGGACTAAACAGAATGTCCAATTGCTAAGGCTTGCAATTTGTTAGAAAACAAGGTTTTATGCATGCAGCGCTGGAAGCAATAATTACAGACAGGTGCAACACACCAGCTCCCAATCAATCACAGGCACAGCAGAACACTACACTGCTGCCATTCTTGGGGCTAAACCAAAAACTTCAACCCACAAAAAGAAAGTTACATGCTGAAATTTTAATCTATATTTCCAAAATACACTCCAACTTATTCACTTTGCTCTATTGATGAATGTCCCCTGGTGATTCCACCTCACTGTGGTGCTAATTCTTTCTCCTTAGCGTTCAAAACTGCTGAATGATGAAACGATCTTCCCAACTCTGTCCATAAGGTGGAGTCAGGTAGCATCTTTAAGAAACAACTCAAAACACATCTCTTCCACTAACACTTGCTAAAAAAACAGCTTGGATAATGATCATGTTTGATAATTCTACAGTCTAGCTGGTTCCTACCTTAACTACTAACTTGTGTTCTTTTCTCATTTGTAAGTCACTCTGACTTAATGTAATTGTAATGATATATGTGGACACATTTAGATCTATAGAAAATTATTTTCAATTAAAAAAGATATTTTGTTAACGTCTGCAATCATGATTAACACATTAAACCTACTGTTACTTTGGTGAGCTCAGTGGTTGGGATGCTGGTCTATCAATCTGAATGTTGGGGGTTCAAATCCCATATCCACTGAAGTTACCAATGTGGGTCTTTGAGCAAGACCCTTAACCCTCATTGTTCCAAGGTGCTGTATGTCTGATCCTGTGTTCTAATCCCACCCAAGATGGGAAATTTGTCACTTGGATAAGTCACTTGGATAAAAGCATCTGCTAAATGACCAAATGTAATGTAAATGTAAATCAAGTATTAAGAAACCTTTGGTCACAGTGCATTCTTGTTACAATTGTTTTGTTAAAGAATTTTTAAGTAGTGGCATAAAAAATGAAATGTATACCAAAATGTTTTTTTTTTATTTATTCATTCATTCATTCATTCATTCATTATCTTCCGCTATATCCTATTGTAGGGTCGCGGGGGGGTTCCCCATGCCCATCCAGGGGAGAATGTTTCGGGCGCTGGGCAGATAGACCCAGGACAGGGCGCCAATCTATCGCTGGGCACACACTCACTCACACAGACACACTCTATATGGGGCAATTTGGAGAACTCAGTTGACTTGATCCATGTTTTTGGACTGTGGGAGGAAATCAGAGAACCCGGAGGAAACCCACGCGGACACGGGGATGGAAACTCCACCCAGATGGGGATTCGAACCGGGAATCCCTAGCGCTGAGAGGCGAACGTGCTAACCACTAAGCCACCGTGCCACCCTGTTTTTTTTCATGAATATTATAATTATGGATGTTATAAACTGAACAACAATATCATTTTTATTCATTCATAGTCTTCCACTTAATCCTCTACTAGGGTTGTGGAGGGTTATGGAACCCATGCCCATCCAACAACATAACAGGGAGTTTTTTCTTACCACTGTCGCTTCGGCTTGCTCTTTGGGGGTTTCAGGCTTTTAAAACTGTAAATCTGCTTTGTGACTACGTGATATTGTAAAAAGCGCTATATAAACTACTCAAAACTACTTGCTTTTATTTTTATTATTTTAATAAACCATTCGAACTCTTATTTGGCTTTTGTTTTCTGTCTCATACAGTTGATTCTGGTAATGCCCACATTTACCACGATGCCATGGACAAAAAAGAATGATTAAATTTAATACTGATTAAATTCACATTATAAAGATTATTTTTATAAATATTATTATTATTATCATCGTCATCATAAACATGCTCATACTTCCTTTTTTAATTATTATTATTATTATATATTATTACTCACATTGCTATATGAATGAAACAAAATAAGGTGAAATTAGTTTTGACCTGCAATGAAAACAAAAGAGTACAAAGAATTTGGAATGCCAAATGCTTGTTGTGCAACTTTACATTATATTTGCAAAGAAGCATTAGCTTCTTTTGAGAATCTGAGGAAATTATTTCTTACTGTGGGCCACAGGTGGCAACATGGACTTTTCCATCATTGACACATATAAGGAAATAAAGGATTTTACCAACTCAGAGCAAGATTGCAATGCTGCTAGTAATGAATATCACATTGAAGTTCAAAAAGTGTGTGTGTGTGTGTGTGAGAGAGAGAGAGAGAGAGAAAGAGAGATTGTAATGCAAAATTCAAACCACAACCTGCATGACATTTAATCACCAAATTATAATAGTTTTGTACAAATGAATATATTTTCCAGCAGGCAGGTCTGTTCTGCTGTTCCTACTGCTGTGTATCAATAATAAACATCCTTAAATGCAATATCAAAAGTGGTTTTGAGTTAAAAAAATCAATATTTTAGTGAGCAAGAAAATGTAAAAAAAAAATAAAATAAAAAAATCATATTTCTATAAAAAATACAAGTAAGCCTACATCAAAGGAAAACCAGATCACTCTCATTAGGCCCAGACTGTAAGAGCTAAGTCATAATGCATAGACTGATGGTCTAAACTGTACTGAAATCAAAGAGAAACACTTTAGATTTCAAACACTTTAAAAAGGAAACATGTACTCTTCATTTTTAATTATCACAATATAAACATGTTTACTGCATTTTCTCACAGTGAGCATTATATACTGTATACCAATGGTTTTATTGTTTAATTTGTTTGGAAAAAATATGCAAAAAAATGCTGTTATGAAGAAAAACACAACAGGTCACAGACACCAGACACTTATTTGTTCCTTTCAATTATACTGAAGGGTAATTTAGCTGCCCTTACTAGAGGTGAGAATAGAAGCCTCTGACAGTTGTTTGCATTTGACATCATGTCACTGTGTTGCTGTGGTAAAAACTGCAGATGAAAGGCAGATGATTTTTCACACAGGAAAGTTCTATAACAAGCTCACAAAATACACATAGTTTGCATTGTTTATGCTTGCTTAAATGGTTTGCTTTCATAGACTATGTCTTTACGTAGCATTTTACCAGAAGCATAAATGTAAACCTGCATTAAAATAATGTTACCACAGATCGGCAGTTGTCATTGTTGTTTATAGTCTCTGTGAAAGATATGTTTTTGTTTTCATTAGAGGAAAAGATGACTATAATCTTATACAATGAAGTTGCGTACATCTGGTCATTAGATTGCATCTGTTAATGCTTTTGTAATTATTGCTAATCAACATAATATCATATTCAATATGCTTTGTGATTTTCTCTTAAAATGTCTTAAAACATACAGTCTCTTGTCAATTCTGTGTTTGGTTTTATTTCCTACTCTCAATGTTATTTTTACATTAAATCAAAATTATGTGACACTACACTACCTGGTGCACTACCATCTACCATACCACTACCATGCCCTCGTATGTTTACATTTTACATTCACCTCTCAGTGCTGGGGATCCAGGTTTGAATCCCAATCTGGGTGGAGTTTCCATGTTCTCCCCTTGTCTGCTTGGGTTTCCCCCTTGTTCTCCGGTTTCCACAATCCAAAAACATGGATTTAAAGTGTCCCATATAGAGTGTGTGAAAACACATTCTCCCCTAGATGGGTATGGGGAACCCCTGTGACCTTAGTAGAGGATTAAGTGGAAGATAATGATTAAATGAATAATAATAATAATAACTCAATTTAAGCTATTGCTTAGGAAAAATATAACTAAAAGGTTTTTCATTGAAGTAAAAATTGTAAATGAGACAGACACATTTTGAATATGCAAAATAAACTCTAAATATTTCTGTAAATGGACAGTACAACACAAAGTTCTGGGTTGTGTTTACCTAGATTTTCACTCTACACTCTATGTTACTGTGGCAGAAGCGCAGAGGCACTGAGGGAGAAGGCGGAGTTGTCGGTAATGAATTGATGGAATTGATTATAGATAATTAACGCACCTGACATGGCTCCACCTGATGAACTTGTGAACCATTTATAATTGGGAACAACACATGCAGTGGGGAGAGAGATTGACTATGAGCTGCAGGAAGCAATGACATGGCAGCTACACAAGCCAGCATTGAATTTTAAATGTATTTTTTTTTAAATATAGTGTTTCTGAGTTTGTGAAATCCTATTCATTTGGTGACCCCCTCATTACATTGGTGCCAAAACTCCGGATGGATGAGGATGCTCGTGGTAGAGGTCATTAGTATGTGAGGGTTTCACAGAACTTTTCTGCAGCAGAGATGAAAAGCCTTGTCCCACCTCTTTTGGCTTTCCTGGAAAGAGGAAGTGCCAGATGTTGCACGGCGGAGCAAAGATGTTGACAGTGGCTTAACGATTCGATGAATGGGGATGCATGAAAGGCACCTGCCAGTGCTGGGACCTTCTGCTCTTGTGTGGGCATTGGGGGGGAAGCTGGAGGAGAAGAGATTTGTACAGATAATGTGCAATGTGTCCACAAGCTGGAGAAAGGATGCCAGAAGCCAGCGCGCCGATGAAGTTGGAGCCACGTGCCTGGAGGCAGGAAAACATTGGACTCTCTTGCTTTCTGTGTGGATCATCCCCCTTTCCAAACACATCTGGATATGGGGATACAGAATCTGCTGAGGGGGCAATGTGGTAGTAGTACAGTGGCAATGGGTAAGATAATGAACTGCCCTGATGCATCGCCACCTGATGAACTTGTGCTGATGAACTGGAAACAGCACCTGCCACGAGGAAAGCGACTGACTATGAGCTGCAGGAAGCAGCACCAGCCAGCATTGTATTTTAAATGTACTTTTTAAATGAAGTGTTAGTTTTTTTGTTTGTTTGGGTTTTAGCGCCGTATCAGCACGCTGGGGCTATTTATACGGCGGTACATAGGTTGTGTTTCTAGTCTATCTTGGTACGGCCTATATCTGGTCCTTCAAATGTAGATGTGCCAGGTAATTTAGTATTTTTCCTGGTTCTGTGGTCTTGAGTGGGTTTTGGGCATTGTTAACTGCGAAGTATTTCAGTCTTTCTGGTTGTAGTGTTGGGCAGTCCATCAGTATGTGTCTTATTGTAAGTGTGGCTTTACATAGATGGCAGGTATGTGCGACTTCCCCTGCAAGCAGATGTTTGTGTGTTAGCTTGGAGTGTCCGATGCGGCATTTTGTAATAGTGGTTTGATTTGCACGATTATCCATTCTAGTGTAGGATTTTCCTACTTTTGGCTCAACTTCAAACAGTTTATTTTGTGGGTTGTTGTTCCATTCGTTTTGCTTTTTGTTTTTAAAGTGTGATGAGATTTTTGGGAATGTGTCTGTAGAGAGGCAGAGTTGGGTGGTGATCTCCTCTTCCATTGATGTTCTAGCAACTCTGTCTACTCTTTCGTTGCCAGGAATTCCAATGTGGCTAGGTATCCAGCAGTAGATTACTTTATATTGCTGTTCTCGTAGGGTTTTGTCTTTTTTCAGTATCTCAGAAATAATGGGGTGGTCTGTGTCTAGGTTTTTCAAGGCTTTTAAGCATGATATTGAGTGTGTGCAGATAAGGAATTTTTGGTTATTGCATCTTTGTATATATTTCAGTGCTAGTAATAAAGCGTGGGCTTCTGCAGTGAAGATAGAGCTGTGGTCTGGTAGTCGGATGCTGTGTTGGTGGTTTGTAGATACAATAGCAGCTATGACCTTTGTCTCGGTTTTGGATCCATCTGTATAAATTGTTATATGGTGTGGGAAACATTCTCCGATATTGAGAAATAATTGGTGTTCATTTGGGTGAGTGTTTTCCTTCTGCTTTTCAGTAAGTTTCAGTATGATTTCGGGTGTCTTGTAATCCCAGGGAGGTATTGGCAGGTAGATCTGAATCAGTGAGTCCATGTGTAGTTCCAGGTCTTTTAGGTGCGGTTTTATACGAAGTCCAAGGGGTCGAATTTGTTTTGTTTAGAGTCATATTGATACTCAAAATGATTTTTAAAGATAGCTTGGTGAGCTGGGTTAGATCTATTCCCGTATAGTTTTACTACATTTTTCAGTGTTAGGTTTTGTCGTCGTAGGTGGAGTGATGGTTCATTTGCCTCCACGTATAGGCTGTCTACAGGGGAGGTTCTGTACGCTCGTAAGGCCATTCTCAGTCCTTGATGGTGTATTGTATTAAGTGGTATAAGAAGATGTTCGAGTTGCTCCGTATATGGTACTGCCATAGTCTAGTCTGGGTTGCACAAGAGCCCTGTATAGTTGTTTTAGCAAGTGGAAATCTGCTCCCCAGCTAGTATTTGCTAGTACTCTTATAATGTTTAAAGTCTCTTGACATTTGTTCTTCAGCTGTTGAATGTGGTGTTTAAAAGTGAGTTTCTTGTCTAAAATTTGACCCAAGAATTTGGTCTCCGTTTCAATCTTGATGGCTTTTTCATCTAAATAAAGGGTTAGTTCTGGGTGAATGGATCTTCGATGGCAGAAGTGGTTGCAGGTTGTTTTGGATTGGGACAGTTTAAACCCGTTCTTGGTAAACCACTGCAAGATGTTGTTTATGGTTCGTTGGAGTTTTCTTTCTATAGCTGGCATGTATTTTCCTTCATAGCAAATGCAGAGGTCGTTGACGTAGAGACAACACATGACGTCCAGGTTAATAACTTCTGTCACTTGATTGATCTTGATGGTAAATAGGGTAATGGATAATATGCTGCCTTGTGGTACTCCCATCTCTTGTTTATGTGTTTCTGATGTGGTGGTGTTTATTTTCACTTTGAAGTGCCTGTTTGTTAAAAAGTTTGTGATGAATGACGGGAGGCGTCTACCGAGACCCATTCTGTCCATGTCCTCCAAGATGCCTTGCTTCCATGTGGTGTCATAAGCTTTTTCTATGTCAAAGAACACTGCCACGACATGTTTGTTGATGAAGCCATTTCTTATAAACGCCTTCATTCGTGCTAGGTGGTCTATTGTGCTTCGTCCCTTTCTGAAGCCATTTTGGAATTTGCTGAGTAAACCTTGTTGTTCCGGGAACCATACAACGCGACGGTTTACCATTCTTTCCATGGTCTTGCATAGGCAGCTTGTTAGGGCTATAGGCCGGTAGTTGGTTGGATCCGGGTGGTCTTTTCCAGGCTTTGGGACAGGGATTATAATTGCTTCTTTTCAGTTTTGTGGGATGTTGTTTGTTATCCATATGTCATTTATTGTGGTTAGAAGTATTTGATAGGTGTTTGCAGGGAGATGTTTTAAGAACTGGTAGTGAATTTGGTCTTGTCCGACGGCAGTATCATGTGCTATAGGGTTCTTGGTTGTCTGAAGTAAATGAAGGTGGGTTTTTGTGATGCATTGTGAGGAGTTTGTGAAATTCTGGGAGGTAGTTTTCAGATGAAGAATTTCTTTCGAAGGACTTTGCGCGTACGTCCGTTATCTCCTTTTCTGTTGTCAGCATGTTACCTTGACAGCGTAGATGTTGTAGCTTAGGGCACTTGTTCTTGTTGGCCATGCTGCGAATCATATTCCAGACCTTTTTGGTAGGGGTGTTCATCTGTAGGCCAGAAACAAAATTTTCCCAAGTCTGTCTTTTGGCCGTTTTTATGGTTCTATGGGCCTGAGCCCTGCTTATTTTGATTTTGATGAGGTTTTCAGTAGTAGGGTTTTTATTAAAACATTTAACTGCCTTCTTCCTGTTTCGGATGGCGGTTTAATTTAACCATGCGTTGTGGTATCTTGGAGTGTTGGTTGTAGATTTTGGGATAGATTTTTCGGCTATTTACTGAACTTGTTACTGAACTTGTTCCAGTCAGTCCTTCTTCGGGGATTTTTGTTGTTTTCCTATGGTGGTCAAGGAGATTTTTAGTGGGGAATGGTCACTTCCACATTGTTCATTCCAAACTTGCCATGTTGTATCCAGATAAAGGCTTGGGGAGCAGATTGTGAGGTCTATGGCCGAATATGTTCCGTGTCCGGGGTGTAGGTATGTGTGGTCACCATTGTTTAATAGGCATAAGTCTCTTGCATTTATCAAGAGACTTATTTATGCATTATCATTTTGCCCCTTGTGTCAATCCTTTTATCTCCCCATAGTGGGTTGTGTCCATTAAAGTCACCCATGAGTGTAAAAGGGTGTGGGATTTGGTCAATTAATGTATTTAGATCTCACTGGGATATGTGGTCATTTGGTGGGATGTATACTGAGCATAATGTTACTGGTCTATGCAGTGTTGCTTGTATTGCTGTAGCTTGGAGGTTATCTTGACTTTGTTGTGTAATATGTTATCTCGAATAAGTATTGCTGTGCCTCCTGTAGCTTGATGAGTGGATGAGCCTTGTGTGCCATACAATATATATTGTTTGCATGTTCTACTGTTGTCTGTGTCCATTTGACTTTCTTGTAGGCAGAAGGCTATAGGGTTCAGTGTTGCCATCAGTCTTTGTAGTTCCAGATAATTTGCTTTGAATCCTCTACAATTCCACTGTATGATATGGTTACTTGCCATCATACGGATAGAACATGTACTTGTTGTCTCGCTTTATCTCTTGGTGATGGGCTTCTTTGGCTTCTTGGTCCTGGGTCTAACATCTCTATGTCTTTTTGTGCATCTTCTTTGCGCTTGTTAGTTTCTTGGGTTGTTTTAATTTGGGACCAGGTTTACTGTTTTGTTTTGCTGCCACCATCCATTTCTGTTGCTTTTGAGTCCTGGGCCTTCGTTTTTTGTTTGGTGTTAGTTTGTTCTTTTATGGTTATTAGTGGGTAGGGTTTGCCACACCATAGCCATGTTAGATCTGTTTGTGTTTCAGAGTTTTTATATATCCTATGTTTATTTTCTCTGGGGGTTGTGCTCTGTTAAAGGTCAGTATGTAAGTTAGTTTTTATGGTATGGTTATCTCTTTTGATGATAATGCATCTAACGTTTGTAACTCCTTGGGTTGCCATTTCATAATCATCCATTTCTTCAAGCTCTCTGGTACGTATTACACCTTTGCTGCTGTTAAGAAATGGATGTGGTTTTGCTTCAATTTTTTCTCCTGCTAGTTCTGTTGCATGAAGCAGATTTTCCATCTGTACTTTTTTGTTACATTTAACCAGGATCTGGCCCAATCTTTTATGTGGCCCAATTTTTAACGTTCTTAACTGTTCCAGCTATTCCAAGAATGCCTTTGTGAATTGCAAATGGTGACAGCTTGGTTATTGGGGTTTCTGGAGTTTTAGATTCTAGGAGTACAAAGTGCTGTCCACCATCTCTACTCCCCACCCTCCTCGAAACCCTACATGGGGGTAAACAGAGCCGCGGATATGTACCAGGGATATAGGGATGGTATACTCGAACAAACACTGGGTAGTCATTGTGCTGCTTGATTGACCCTTTAGCCGACGCCTTCTGGGTCTCACGAACATCTGCCTAATGGCAGGTCTGGAGTCTCCCAGGGCACCTCTCGACCAGCTGATTGATTGGAGCGGGCCACTCAAACTTCCCGTCTGTGCGAAGTTGGGGCCAAAGTGTCGTATTGGGGAGGTAGCAGCCGCAGCCACTAGTCCCCTCAAACACCAGGATCCCTTCCTCTGCAGACACGGGTCGCACCTCACGGCAAACAAGGCACCCCTTTACTCGCCTCTTACGAGCAGCCTGGGGGGAGGCTGAGGACCTATTTTATCCCGGGTCCCCACGGGGTGTTAGTAAAATTATTTTAGAGCTTGTGAAATCCTGTCAATCCTTGTGCTAAAACCTGGGACAGATGAGGATGCTCATGGCAGAGGACATTACCTGTGGAAGATGCACAGCCCCGTCCCACTTCTTTTGGCATTTCCAGAAAGCAAAGGAGTGGGCAGCGCAAGCAGAGGTTTCAGAAATCACACGTCAGAGCCTCACTCAACGAGGTGATGAACGAGAAGGCATGGATAACACCTGCTGCTGGAATGCTGGGAACTGCCGCTCTTGCATAGGCATCAGACGGGAAGCTGGAGAACAAGAGGTTCGTCAGTGAAGCAGATAATGCGCAAGTGGCTACAAGCTGGACAAAGGATGCCAGTAGCCCATGGGCAGACGGAGTTGGAATGGCACGGAGGCTGCACCAGCCAGCATTTTAAATGTAAATTTTAAATAGTGTTAATAAAGCCATTTCAGAGCTTGTCAAATCCTGTCTCCGGTTCTTATTTGTTGACACCCACCATTACAGATACCTTGCTGTGAAATGTACAATGAACGATCCTCATTAACAGCCAGCTATTGTCACAACTGCCCCTAAATTGTACCAAAATACATATAACCAGGAACAGCTAGCATAACTAATGTGCTGCAACTAGATAGCAGTGAGACAACAAGTGGAGTAGTCTGAGTAAATCAAACAAAGAAGTTCATTCATAAATAAAGCAAAAAGAAATAAAACAACAAAGATAGCACACACACAAAAAAAAAACAGAACAAAGGGACAACACAGCTAACTAACAATACAAACTTATTCCCAAGGCCGTTCTGTTGAGTGCAAACATAAGCCAATCAAGCTGCTGGCAATAAGGCAGCGTGTAGAGTGAGATATCACAAAGATTTAAAACTGAACTTACAAAGAATACAAAGGAAGGTGCAAACAAGCCACGTTAAGATGCAATCAGACCCAGAAAATGAAAACAAATACCCCCAAAACTAACTTATTTCGATCAATTCATTAACATGGTCAAGAAACAAGCTACATTAAGTAAATATTTTGAAAGAAACCGAGTATTCATAAAAAAAACAAAAAAAAACTGGCTGCACAGAGCAGCAAACATATTGAAGTAAGAACATATTTCAGAACCAAACCAAAAATATTATGTGCTCCCCCTGTTTTTATGTAGATAGCTAGCCAAATAGCTATTTTATGCATCCCAAGAGAAATTCTTCGCCTCCTATTTTAGCTCACGGTCACACTTGCTCCACTCTGTCAGTTTCAATGTGCCTCGGTTAAGAAGTGCAGGTGTTAAAACAAATCTTTTTAAATAGAGAAACAATTTTGAATAAATCAGCATGTAACTATACAGTATACCCTTTCCAAAAGTATACAGTCTACCCTTTCTAAAAAATAAGAACATCATGGCATCAAGTTGATTAATTTCCATAATTCCATTGAAAAAGTTAAACTTTCATAAATTATAAATTCAGAGATGCTCAACAGAGGGAATCATGAAGTCCTCTAAAACATTCTGGTAGACTGTTGCAGTGACCTTTGATTTAAGAAAGCAGAGTTCATCAACACCTGCACCGGACATTGCACCCCAAATCATGACTGTGAATATTTCACACAGGACCTCAAGCAGTTTGGATTATGGTCCTCACCTCTACTGTTAAGTAAATGATTAGTGTGTCACACTCTGTTTAAAATTTTTAAAATATTTTTTGAATTCCTGTTTTCATGGGTTTTATGAGCTGGAAGCCCATAAAATAGGTTAAATATGAAAATAAAATTCAATGTGTAAATGAAATTGTTTAAATTGTGGGCTTTAAATTGTGGGTGAATCTATAATGTAGTTTAAGTTTAGTTAAAAGTTTGCCCAGCGCTTTTTGAATGTAATTATGGAAATTAAACAACTTTTTCACAATATTAAAATTTTTTGGAAATGGGCTGTGTTAGGATGGCCAGAAAACAAAGTCAAAATAAAAACCAGGGTTCATACACAAAATAGCAATTAAGATATTTAAGGTACAAGTAGTGATTGGTACAAGATACCTAGCCCTGAGCTGGAGTGTAGCATTTCTTAAGCAGCAAAGGCGAATTAGCTGCACCTGGGATGATGTAATTAGTAATTGGGTGAGTCTGATCTTGAACGCGCAGGACTTGAAGTGAGTTCACTGGATAGAAACCCCATGGCCTCTTTTCTTTGTTCACAAATGCAAACACAATGTAGAGATTACTTATATATACAGCTTGCACTGATGCTAAGTATGTATATATATATATATATATATATATATATATATATATATATATATATATATATATATATATATATGCAGTGAAGCAAGAAATTATTTATACCTTTGCCATATTTTGACTTAAAGTTACATTTATTTAATCATTAAATTATTTTTGATTGGAAATGCCTTTGGCATCTTCCAGAAGATAATAAGATGTTTAAGAGACATCATTGTGTTAAAAATGATCTCTTAGCTCTTATTTATATTTGAATAATAAGTGGAATGTCCAAACTTACTCATCTTCTTCTCGATAGTCAATATTAAAGATTTGTTGGCTAATAGTTCAAATTATTCTTTAAATCCAGATTGTTCCTGTCCTTCAATTTTCTTATATGGGTTCCTCCTTACAGGACCAAAGTACAGCACATGCAGAAAATAATTTATTTCTTCACACCTTTTTGTTCTGGTCATTTTGTAAACTTGCTCAGAGGTCATCATCTTCGTCCATGAGTGTGGTGGTGTATTGGAGTTTGGGGGAGAAGAGGCGGAACCAATGTGCTGATCAGGGAGATTAAGTAGCGCACCTGGTACAACTCCATCTGATGAGGTTTGCAGCCTTATAAGCTGTGAGATCATATGCCTCAGGGAGAGAGATTGCATTGACCAAATGATAGAGGACTCAGCACTGCCACCAAGGGAATGACTATAAATGCTCAGTATTCTTTCATGTAATCGTGTTGGGTCAAGGAATAAAGCCTGCTCGTTGGTTTGAACATCTGTCTCCAGATGTCATTCATTCCACCCCATCTCATTACATTTGGTGTCGAAACCCAGGATGAATAAGAATGCATGTGGCAGAGAATGTTACTTGCAATCTGCACGAACATGTTCTCCCCAGGTTTTCGACATTCGTGGAGACCGAAGCGGAGTGGGTGGGGCAAGTGGAGGTTCTAGTAACCACAGTTGGAGTGGAAGACTTGTTCTCTAAAGCTTAAATATTGTATGTCCATCTTTATTATTCTTTAGTGTTTAGGCTTTCAATTACTTCTGGCAAGGTTTTTTATTAGTCGTAGTTTGGTTGATGGAATAGCTTGTTTTTTCAGATCTTTCTCAACTTGTCTCACAACCATATCAATTGACTTAACTTTACTGGCAGTCTGCAGTGTTTGTTATTGTACATCCACCAATCCTAAATCCTCTAATTATTCCTTGCAGTACTTTTCTCATCACTTGTTGTTATAGGATGTGTTATAGACATGTCTGAGTCTTTTTCTGACATTGAATCATGCTGATGTGTGATTGGCTATCCTGAAAGATGCCTGCTGCTGACTGTACAGATTTCTCAGCAGATGGACCAGTTGTAAGGATAGAAATTCATCTCATGGTTATTCACAGTTAGTCATGCTGTAACATGTCAAATGCTATTGTAAAATTTATGAAACACAGTGCCTCGTGTTTCTCCAGGATTATCCGAAGGTTTCTGACCTGATTCCTTGTCCTTCTTTTTGTTCTGAATCCAGCTTGTTATCGGGCAATTTCTTCAAATTTTAATTATGCTGTGGAATAAAGAAGTCTATTCTTCTGGTCAGGTTCCAGATTCCCTCACGTCCATGCAGACCTTATGGAACTGTTAGTGTTGTCGTTGTAAACCTAAGCAACTCAACTGCATGCAAGCAACTTAATGTTTTTTAATGCAGGTGCCTTTTCTGCAGCCAATTAGCTCATGGCACACTTGATCTCTATTCTGCTTAGGAGTTCCCTCAAGAATGTGTTTAATTCCCTTGCTCCATGTTTTTATTTTTGTTTGTCCACATTTGGATTAAGATCATACATTTCTTGGCTTTGTGGCAATATGACTGTAGGATTCTGCTGCTTACTGGGTTGTATGATGTACCAACTCTTTTCTGTGCCTCATCAAACTAATTAATCGATTAATCAAACTAAATTTAATCGAACAAAATTTAACAAAAAATAAATGCTCTCTTAGCTAAAGGATTCAGATACAACTTTAGCATTGAACGAAAAACTGCTTTCCAGGCTGAAAGAAGACTTGACTGGACAAAAAACAAAAAAAACCTGCCAGTTACAAATGCTGAAAATGGTTGCAGAAACAAAAATGGGTCTAAGGTGCAAAACAGGACACAGAACAAACATGACAAACCTAGCAAGAAATGATCAAGGCATATGAAACCTGGAGCGGAGGAAAAGAATGAACTGCTTACGAAACCAGAGGGGAATAAATGCACTTTGCAATTTGATAAAACGACAGTAGTCTGAACACAGTATGCAATAGTTGTGATATTTCCTGAGGATACAAACCCAAACCCAAAAAGTACAAACCCATGGCAAATGTTAACAAGAAAAACCATACATTACAAAGACACCAAGATAACTAAAAACAGGGCAGTGTCAAAAAAAAAAAACAACAAAAAAAAACAACTATTGATACAGATTCATTTATTCATTCATTCATTCATTATCTTCCGCTTATCCTCTATTAGGGTCGCGGTGGGGTTCCCCATGCCCATCCAGGGGAGAACATCTCGGGCACTGGGCAGATAGACCCAGGACAGGGCGCCAATCCATCGCTGGGCATGATACAGATTCAATTTCATATTATTATAATTATTACCATTATTATTATTCAGATTTACATTTACTTTGCAATTTTGAAACCATTAAAAATTTAATATTTAATGCAAAATTTGACCTATAGGGCTTAAAAAATGTATGCTTTGGTAATCAGTAAGACTCATGGGCCCAAAAAAAAAAAAATGTTACGATTGAACAGTAATCAACAGAAACAATGTCAGTTTATTGTCAGAGAAAGGAGTTAATCAAAATCGGGTCTCTTCACATCACAAAAGGTGGTTCCTCTTGTTTTTGAAACTATGTAATTTTATGTATGAGGCCATTTTGTCTCAGTGAAGAGAAAAATGATGAACAATCAGCTGCCTTTGTCGAGAACCTTCCACTGACATGACAAACTGATGCAGTGAAATCAACCCAGAGGATTATGTGCAAATCAAAATTTAAATATGCCATTCTAATTTGGGCTATAGATCAAAAGTTGAAGTCCAACATGTTTGCTGAAATATGCCTTCCACGCATGATGTAACATGCTCTAAAGCACATCATCTTTTCTCATTAGGGTATGTAATTAAATGTTTGGGTTTTTTTTTGTGTATTAAACACTTATGTATTAAGTCTTACTCAGCAGGCAGTTATGTTTCTGCTTTTCTAATCACCAAAGTGAACTCAATTATTAGGGTTGGCAGACTGCCACTATTAAGTCTTTACATTCTAAAATGTGTGTTTTGTTTCATTTTATAAAATTAAGTTGTTGTAGTTATAAATAGCGGCACGGTGGCTTAGTGGTTAGCACGTTCGCCTTTCAGCGCTAGGGATTCCCGGTTCGAATCCCCATCTGGGTGGAGTTTCCATGTTCTCCCCGTGTCTGCGTGGGTTTCCTCCGGGTTCTCCGGTTTCCTCCCACAGTCCAAAAACATGGATCAAGTTAATTGAATTCTCAAAATTGCCCCATATAGAGTGTGTCTGTGTGAGTGAGTGTGTGCCCAGCGATGGATTGGCGCCCTGTCCTGGGTCTATCTGCCCAGCGCCCAAGACGTTCTCTCCTGGATGGGCATGGGGAAACCCACCGCGACCCTAATAGAGGATAAGCGGGAGATAATGAATGAATGAATAGTTATAAATAAAACTATTTGAGAGCTATTTAAAATGTTCTTGTATGTCATAGTATGTGTAAAAATAAAAATCTTTAGAAAGTTACCATAAACTTACATCACAGACATCTTCCTGCTGCTCTTTGGAAAAGCTCAAAAGTAAGAAATGAATGATAGAAAATTTTACCATAAAACTTAATTTTACCTTAGCAAACATTGCTGATGAACAGAAACTCTGTCTCTTTTACAAAAACTGACAGAACCAAACAATCAGCAAGTATGCTTGCAATAGAAACAACACCCACCGGAAACACGGCTCTACTTCCTAAAGCACTCAAAATGTAATAAAATACATGAAGAATCCAATATCCTGAATGTAACTCAATATCCTGAACTTAACTCTTTTGAAAAGTGAGAAACTACCTCACACTGTGCAGGCAGTATAATATGTCTTCACTTGCAAGGGAACACTGAGTGAGCACTAATGCATACAAATATTTGCTGGAACCTTATATCATCCACATTAGGTTGCATACATACAAATGTGAAGATTTGGGAAGCCTCAGGAAGCAGAAAATACAGTCTCACAATAGACAAATGTCTTAATGGCAGATACTTATATATAATTACATCGGCTAGCAATTATAAGGTACCCCACCCAGTTTTCAACAACAGTTAATTGAAAAAAAATATAATACATAAAACAAACAAACAAAAATATGTGATATAAATATTTCAAAGTTATTAATTTGGCAGAGTAACAGTCTACAAATACTTAACATTACAGTTTATACTCAACTAGGTAGACGATACTCCAGATTACTGTGGTGCACCTTCACTGTTGTCTTGTTTCCAGCATGGCAAACATATAACATTGGTTAAGATATTACTAATTACAGCACAGGACATAATTAATAAAAGGGAAAGTGCAATAAACTATTATTAAAATGTATTGTATACATACAATTAATATGTTCATAGTAATATAAATAAAAAATGAGTAATGATGTTTTTGGAATAGAAAAATATTAATTATATAATTATATATAATACCCACACTGGTAACTTCAGTGGACCTGGAATTTAAACTGCCAACCTTAACCACTGAGCTACCACACCCTTAGTGGTATCCTAAAAATGGCTGCTGCATTTTGAATCAGTTGGAGTTCTTGTAATGATTTATTAGAACATCCTGTCAGATGTGCATTACAATAATGTAACCTTGAGGTTATACAAATGTGAGTTAGTTTGTCTGCATCTTGAAAGAAAAGTGTATTTTTAGCTTGGAGATTTTATAAGAACACAATTTAGCAATATTACTCATGCAGTTAGAGAGATCTGTATCAACTGTAATACCAAAATTATTTACAGATTAATTGGGTCTGAAAAATGAATCATATAATAAGACACATTTTTTTCAATCTTTAAATGTATCAAGTCCTTAGGTTTACTGGTTGAGTAAATATTATTAGATGTCACCGAAATATACAACTAGTGTCATCTGTATAGAACTGAAAACAATTGATGGAAGTAATATTTTTAGGGCAAATAGAAGTGGTCTTAGTACTGACCATGATTTCCTTTTGCACGATCAGATCCTTCAATATTTGCAAAACTTAAATGACAATGATCTCTTAGTTAGAATTGAATCCATTAAAGTGCAGATTCAGTATTAAGGTAACTTTTGCAGTATTAAATGTTAAACAATTTTAAAAGGGTTTATCTAACTTTTAGATCTAATATGTGTATATTTATAACTATATGTCAGTCATTCATACATTATCTTCTGCTTAATCTTCTACTAGGGTTGCTTTAGACTTCCCCATGCCCATCCAGGGGACAATGTTTCAGGGGCTCCAGGACAGGGCACTAATCTATCGCTGAGCTCGCTCATTCACACAGACACTTACTATTTCAGGCAATTTAGAGTGTTTAATTTACCTTGAATCCATGTTTTTGGATGTGGGAGGAAACCCACACGAACACGTTGAGAACAAACTGCACCCAGATTGGAATTCGAACCTGGAATCCCCAGCACTGAAAGGCGAACGTACTAACCACTAAGCCACCATGCCTCCCTAATAAGACTATAAGATTTTATATTATTATTTTTTAACATTACTTTGATTCTTATTAAAACCAATGTAATCATTAAACCAAAAGTGGATTTCAATATGCATAATAATATAAAATATAACCTGAATTTTAAAGAGCTGACACCAATTGATTACAAAATGGAAGGAAAACCTGAATAAATTCTTAATTATGGAAATAATAACCATGGGATAGGAAGGGTCTTAAATAGCTTGGGGTTCATGAACTGAAATGAGGTGCTGAACAAAACATGTGCCCAAATGTGTGAGACAAATAAAAAACAAAAGCACAAGTGATCCATGCTGGAAAGCCTGCATCACCAACAGGTTCTGAAGCAGGGAAGGCCACATCATTGACATGTCCCCCATAGCATTAGCAGCCTGTGGAGCAGTGTAGCCTGCAGCATCTACCAGTTCTGGAGCAGGGTACCCACACCAAACATAATTTTTGAACATTAAATGTTCAATGCATGATGGCTTAGTGGTTAGCACTTTCACCAATCCAATCAGTATCTTCGAGTTTTCATGTTCCCCCTTTTCTCTGGGTTCCTGTTTTTTATACAGACCAAAAACATGGGTTCAAGGTAAATTAGCTGCTCTAAATTGTCCCCATATACACTGTATCTGTGTGTGTGTCTCTGTGAGTGAGTGTGTGCCCAGCGATGGATTGACACACGATGGATCCTGGGTGATGCATCTGCCCAGTGCCCAAAACATTGTCCTCTGTATGGGCATGGGAAACCCCCCTGTGACCCTAAGCCCTATTAGAAATCCAATCATCATCGGGTCATTAAATCCTGGTGATGTAGGCAGAAAATATATAGATGTATAGATTTGTTCACATTTTGGTTGCACGAAGAGACCAGAAACGTCAAAGGGTGGATTAAGGAAAAGTCATTGGAGGGGGGCGGGTTAGCTCAGTGGTTAGGGTGTTGGGCTATCAAGCTGAAGGTTGTGGGTTCAAATCCCAGGTCCACTGAAGTTACCAGTGTGGGTCCTTGAGCAAGACCCTTAGCCCTCATTGCTCCAGGGATGTTGTGATTAACCCTGTGTTCACCTTGTAAGTCGCTTTGGATAAAAGCGTCTGCTAAATGACCCAATTTATTTATTTATTTTAATTTTTCTGGGGCTATCATGACATCAGAGATGAAAGCAAGAATGTTTGCCTAGCACAAGGTGGAAGAGAAGGGACTGGTAAAGTAAGCAAAGGAAGTAATCACAATGGTAGAGGGGGGGAACAAGGAAAATGTCACCAGAAGAACACAATCTTGAATACAGTTTTGTTTTTTCAGTTAACTGTACCCTCTTGGGGGTACCCCTTATGTTTGCACCATCTTGTGTGCAATATGTCATGCATCCAATGATAGTAATGTATGTGCCCTGTCCCCGACACCAGCAGGTTCAGATATAAATAATATAAAATAAACTGCTGCAGATATGCTTCCAACATGACATACTACATTTAAGACATGCAAGACATTCAGTTATTAGGTATTCTGGTTTCAAATAGATTTAGGAAATACAAGCTTAGCTTTGCTTACTTTCAGCTAGAGCCCAGACAGATACACAAAAAAATAACAAGGTCTTTATCACTATAGATAGATATTTGTATTAATAATATTCATATTCAATTAAAACATACCACAGGACAGAATGGTGGCTTAGTGATTAGCATGTTTGCCTCGCAGCGATGGGGATTTCCATGTTCTCCCCATGTCCACGTTGGTTTCCTCCGAGTTCTCTGGTTTCTTCCCACAGCCAAAAGAAAAATGGATTTAAGGTAAATAGAATGCTTCAAATTGGCCTTTATAATGTGTGTCTGTGTTGGTGAATGTGTACCCAGCAATAGATTGGTGCCCTGTCCTGGGTGTATCTGCCCAGCATCTAAAATGTTCTCCCCGGTAACACTAGTAGAGGATTAAGCAAAACATAATAAATTAATTAATTAATTTTATTGCATCGGGGGGGGGGGGGGGGGGGGGGGGGGGGGGGGGGGGGGGGGGGGGGGGGGGGGGGGGGGGGGGGGGGGGGGGGGGGGGGGGGGGGGGGGGGGGGGGGGGGCCTCCGGGTTCTCCGGTTTCCTCCCACAGTCCAAAAACATGGATCAAGTTAATTGAATTCTCAAAATTGCCCCATATAGAGTGTGTCTGTGTGAGTGAGTGTGTGCCCAGCGATGGATTGGCGCCCTGTCCTGGGTCTATCTGCCCAGCGCCCGAGATGTTCTCCCCTGGATGGGCATGGGGAACCCCACCGCGACCCTAATAGAGGATAAGCGGGAGATAATGAATGAATGAATGAATTTTATTGCATTGCAACTAGAACTTGAATATCAATATCTGACATAAAAAGGAGTATTATAAACATTGTTGTCATTAATCCTTCAGGAACTACAAACAAAATAAGACACATAATTTTATACCCTGAAGTTAACATGATAGTATGCCCAATAAAAATCTTTAATCAGAATTGAGAATCTGTGCAGATCTTGGTAGGTGCACTTTATCACTTAAAAGTAATGGAATCATGAGGGCGCTGGCGGTGTGTGGAGGTAGCTTGATTGCCTAAAACCTTTAATTTACCGCTCCCTGGCTTCCAGCCATGCTGCTGGAACCTAGTGCTATATACTGGTGTGCAAGTATTGGACCCACTTCCAATTCAAGTGTACTTAATGTTAAGTGTTTAAAAATAAAAATGTAAATAAGTTCTTGATTTATTTGTAAATGATAAAACAGAAAACTTTTTAAAGAAAAAGAAAATCACAAAAATACATTAGCCTGAGTTATATAAAATAATAACAAAATGGGTAAAAAATAAAATATCGATGAATAGTTAAACAATATAGTTTTAAATTGTTTAAATATTGTATGTTGTAAATGTAGTATGGCCAACATTATTTAATCATACAATAAAATATAAATAAAGTAAAGACTGTTGTTCTCCTGGATTTCTTGTTGTGAACATGTATATAAACCTGGTTATTTGTTTTTGAAGTACAGTTTCTAAACATCAGTGCAAAATGGCATATATCAAATAAAAAATTTCATTGAGCAAAAAGTGAACTGAATGCACCTGGGTGTATCTGCCCAGCGCCCAAAACACTCTCCTCTGGATGGGAGTAGGAAACCTTCCCCCGTGACCCTAGTAGAGGATTAATTGGAAGATAATGAATTAATTAAATTGAGAAAAAAGTCACAGAACGCAGCACAGGAAGTGATTCACAAACAACTGCAAGATTCACCTAATAGTTAGATTTGCAAGACAGGAAGACATAAAATAATTGCATCATTAGGTAGCACATCAACATAATGTGTTTTGTTGATATAAAATGTTTTCTTAATATGACCCAAAACAAATTTATAAATCTTTCAAAAAGGTAAAGTCATTTAGTAATTTATAACGTTCTGTACAACTTTTCAGTATGCAAAGCAGGCTATTATGAATGCAGAAGATAAAATGATAGACTTACTACAGTATTCTAGTTGTAGACTTTTCTGAACCCTTTTTTTTACTGATTTAGCTTTTCCTTTTTTGATGAAGGATAGAGGGGCAAAGGAAAATGAATCAGGTATGGGAGAGTGTGTCACAACGGTTCCTAGATGCACAGAAAACTACAGTAATGCTAGAATCAGTGGAAAATCAAAAGATCTGCCAATAGCAGCGGTAACAGAAGACAGGGAGGTACTATCCAACTCTGCAGTGAAAGATGTTTATATTACACAAAACAAGAACATAAGAACACAAGAATATCTATATCCATGGCTTTGTCGGAGTACTGTGGCTATGATATTTACTGGATGGAACCTGGATTTCTATTGGACTGGCAGTCCTGCAAGATGCCCTCAATGGACTCATAGTTTTCCAATTGTTAAATATGGACACCTGATCAATACACAATTTGTTCATGACTATCCTACACTGTTACACTGATGCTGCCCGGCCGCTCAAGAAGGATGAGTCCCCCACTGAGCCTTGGTCCTTTGTCCTAAGGAAGGTTTCTTTCTTAAAATTTTTCTTGCCACTGTCGCTTCAGCTTGCTATTTGGGGTTTCAGGCTTATAACATTATAAAGCTGCTTTGTGTGTACTTGCAATGTACTTTTGTAAAAAGCACTATATAAATAAATTACTTGAACTTTAACTTTAAATAAGGATAAGCAATAACAGCAAAAGTAAAGAACTCAAAAGAAAAACATTGACAAAACATTGAAAACAGTGTTCAGTAAAAACTGGAGCGCTTGCAACTCAACTAAGGCGCAAGTAACACATATAAACCCAAAGGCAGCTGGGAAGGAAAAACAACTGCAGAACACGAAAACAAACCAAACAGCACAGCCCCAAGAATGAGCATGAGAGAAAAAGCAAAAAAAAAAAGAACTTACAGAGGTACTGCAAAAGGAAGTAAACAACATGACATGAGGTGCAGTAATGTGATGTTCTCCCGAAGAGGGACATGCAAACATAAATAAATAAAACAAACCAAACATATGACAAACAGAAACAATGTCAGACGAAAATTCTCATGGTTCCAGGGAAACTAGTAATAAGCAATTATAAATCAAGACCTATAAAACAAACAGAAATCCATGGGTGAGCTAACTCAATAAGCCAGGCTTTTAGAAAAAAGCCTGGCCTATTTAATTCAAATTCAAGATTCAAGATTCAAGAAAATGGCATAGTGGTTAGCACGTTCGCCTCTCAGCGCTAGGGATTCTCGGTTCGAATCCCCATCTGGGTGGAGTTTCCATGTTCTCCCCGTGTCCGTGTGGGTTTCCTCCGGGTTCTCCGGTTTTCTCCCACAGTCCAAAAACATGGATCAAGTTAATTGAGTTCTCCAAATTGCCCCATATAGAGTGTGTTTGAGTGAGTGAGTGTGTGCCCAGTGATGGATTGGCGCCCTGTCCTGGGTGTATCTGCCCAGCGCCCGAGACGTTCTCCCCTGGATGGGCATGGGGACCCCCACCGCGACCCTAATAGAGGATAAAGCGGGTGATAATTAATGAATGAATGAATATCACATGTGGTACATGAGATAAGAATGAAATTATGGGTCACGGACCCCGATTACCCTGTTATTTTAAAGTTATAATTTAAATTTAAATATATATATATATATATATATATATATATATATATATATATATATATATATATATATATATATATATTAAATACAGTATTTAGATATGTGAAATATAATAATATACAACTATGAATATATATAATATATATAATATACAACTGCAATTATGTCACAGGTGCCTGGGGCACCTGTCCCTCATTTAATGTACTCATTGTCTCCATTGGGTGATTGGTTTATTTTGTGCACGTGACTGGGTGTTTTTGTATTTAGTTTCCGTATTCCCTCTCCCCGTGCACGTCTTTGTTTGTGGTTTATCCCAGTGTTAGTCTTGTTCGTTTGTTCCCCCTTTCCGTTGGTGTCCCTACACCATTTTTAATAATAAACCCGTTTTGTTTTTATCCCGGTGTCTCTGAACCCTCCTTCCGCGCTCAACCGCGGTACAGCGCTGCGCAATAGCCCCACGCAGGTTGTATCCATGGGATTGTTTTACCCGACGGACCAGTGTATGCATTCTTTCCCGCGTAGCCGATTCCCGGGAAACGCTCATCAGGCCCAAGACGGCGTACGCATTCCCTCCCGGGGAAGAACGAGCGATTCTAACAAGTTATAAATATAATATAGAATATTTTATCTATAAATATAATATATAAATATATGTATATACAGCATATAAAATGTGAGCATATATACACTACATGTAAAAAGTATTATACAATAGATATAAATATAGAATATAAGTATAGCAGAATATAAAATGTATATAAACGGTACATGTGAGATGAGATGGTGATGAGATATTTTGGTGGAGTGATGAACGCATGTGTGAACGCCTTGTTAGATGGAGTTTGGGAGTCTTACAGCTTTTGCTATGAAGCTATTCCTCAGTCTGTTTGTTCTACACTTAATGCTCCACAGTCTCCTGCCTGAGGGGAGCGGAACAAAAAGTGGGTGTGCTGAGTGAGTGGGGTCCTTCATGATGCAGGAGGCCCGTTTCCTGCATCTGGAAGTGTATATGTCTGTGGTGGTGGGGAGATTGACTTCAATAGTCCTCTGTGCAGCCTTCACCACCCTCTGCAGAGCTTTCCTGTCTGCAGCAGAGCAGCTTCCATGCCACACGTTGATGCTGGAGCACAAGACGCTCTCCACCACACATCTGTATTAATTAATTCGGTTCCACAAAAGAGGCTAGACTTAAGCCTCGCTCAGTTACTACAGCAACACATATTTTTGAACAAACCTGCTCGGTACCAAACTAGAGTGGGTATTTAGATGAGCTGGATTTCTTCAATTGAATGAGACTTGTATGGAATCAAATCCTATTCAATATAAGAATCTCTCTGGCCCAGAAACAAAATTGATCCAGATGATTTGAAGGTAAAAAATGAGTCAATTGTTTCAATCAATGAGAATAAAAAAAAAGCCCTACAACTACATGATGGATGGCTCCAGTTAATCACAGACTAGATAGAACTAAATAAATAAAAAAAACTAAAACAAAATAATAAGATATTTTTTTTTTGTAAAGATCATAATTAACGCAGTGCATAAATAACTATAAAATCATATACAACTGTATGTAGTATTAATGATTCTTTAAAAGCCATTGGCCTTACTATCGAAACCATACCACAGGATTTATGTTATTCTTACTATTGTACTAATGTGCTGCTGTATCTCAAACAACATACACCACTAAGGTAATAAATAAGAAAAAATGAAGAAATAGGCATCATCTACAGATGTCTCTACCCTTTATCAACCACTCACTGACAAAACAAACCAGAGACTATTAGGCTTTCTAATGAATGCATAGACATTATTTTGCTTGCTTGGTCCATCCTTCTTCTATTTATATAATAGCGCTTTATCATGCCCAACACCACCACAATGACCATTATCATTTTGAGAACAGACTTCTTAAAACAATTATTTGGCAATACATATACTACTTACTTTATTTACCTCAAAATTAGTGCCTGAGTCTTACACAGTGAGGCCTGAATAAGTTTCAACTTGAAAAAAAATTAAAGACGTGAGATAATGGACAGAATAATGTGTCACACACTGAATATATATCATATTTCAATGGTCGAATATGCCTGTTGAAAACTGCAGTGCTTTTAAACATTAAAAATTTTTAATATACAGCTCTGTTCTGCTCCTGGGTCCTTTTTATTATGTCCCTGAACTTCTTGAATTGTAGGAAAAAGGGAAAGAATTTTGACATTTTTAATTACATCCATTCATCCATCCATCTATTTTATAGGTGTCAAACTTAAGGCCTGCGTGCCATATCCAGCCCGAAATACAATTATATCCGGTCAGCGAGATCATTTTACATTGATCTATTATTGTTGTTGTTAATGGTCTGATGATATGTTTTTTTAAAACCATGCTCATATTTTGAATTAGTTTAATTTTGACAGGGACATTTTTATTAAGAGCAGAAATTTTTAAAGATATTTAAAATAAAAATTTTCAATGGTCCAAGAGCAAAGAAAACTAAATGTTTGTATTTGTTATTTTTACTTTAGTGGAAAAACATAATTTTATTTCATTTGTTCATGTATTTTGCAGCATATTTCAGAGTTGTAACTTTTATAAGTTTAACAAGAGATATTTTTATAGAGAGCAAAGAATTTTGGTTATATAAAGTTTAAGTTTATTTATTGTGGAATAATATTCCTGTCTGTTGTTATTCCTATTCTTGTTCAGAAAACATTTACTATTAGTGTTTTCAATAAATGTTCCTTCTGTTCGGCCACAACCTAATCTGTGCATTGAGTTTGTCATCCATGATCTGTTTATTTAAAAGTAAATATTGCTGAACACCACCACTTGGATGCCTTACCCTTCACCTTTAAGTGTGGCCTTACACCCTGGTAATATCTGTCAGTGGAAGTGAATGTCAAGCAGAGCACGATTTTACAGCAATTAATTATGACAGCTCATTTATCATTACAGAGTAATTTGTTCCAGTGAGTAGCTTACTATTCACTCCTGCAGTTCTCTGCTGATTAATTCTATTTTATAACTATTCTTACAGTTTTATATTTTAGAATATTTGATTAGACCGATAAAGTGTGTCTAATCATGTGTGTCCCTTTATGGTTCTTCAGGCATGTTTAGCAAAACCTAAAGGTAGAATTTGGTGTGATTTGCAGTCTCACTGGTGCAAGGTGTACTGGTTTAGACTGGACCTGTGGTAGAGTGTCCTTGTGATTATAATGTTGGTGCATCAATCATTTATTACGCTTGTTGAAATATGTGCCCAATGTCACCTGCCTGCCAGCTGTTCACTTTAGAATTTATGGACCCAGCAAATTCCAATGAAGCATGTTTCACTACTATAATCGGATCAGACATTCCACATAGTATATTTTATTCAATATTCAAGCAAAAAAATATATAGGCCAGTTTAGTGCAGTAAAGAAGTTAGCATAGCACAACTGTGTTATGTGATCATTATGCTTAATGCTGACATCTTTAGTCACACCTTACTGTGCAAAGAGAATATAAGGCACAATTAAAACCAGAAGTGGGCAGCACGGTGGCTTAGTGGTTAGCACATTCGCTTCTCAGTGCTGTAGATTCTGGTTTGAAGTCCAATCTGAGTGGAGTGGAGAGTGGAGTGGAGTGCGTATTCCTGTGTGTTTCCTCCAGGTTCTTCGGTTTTCTTCCACAGTCCAAAAACATGGATTCAAGGTGAATTGAATGCTTCAAATTGCCCCATATAGAGTGTGTTTGTGAGTGTGTGAGCGTTATTATTTTACCAAAATAATAAGAGCGAGAATTAATATTACTTTCTACTAAGTCACAAGTTTACATACATTTCCAAAGTATTTGATAGCTTGGTAGCATTGCTTTTGAAACACTTTAAACATGTGTGACGTACACTTCCCCACACATATATATACCACATTATAACAGATTGTGTTTGAAGACTAGAATAAAATGTCTAGCCACCAAAAGTAAAAAGTAAAAAGTAAAATATAGTCTTTAATGCAGAAGACACCGGATAAATACAGACAAACAGCACATATCAGCTGGCATAACAGCTGATCAACCAGCCCGCATGATGCATATCAGTCTGTTAATAAAACCTGTTTCTGTGTTTGATAAATCCTGTCGCCAGTCCTCCTTCAGGTAAGTGTAGCGACATACACAGCAGCCAGATAGAAGAAAACATAAGATTATTATTATTTTTTTATTATTATTATTATGATGCCCAGCAATAGCTTGGCGCCATGTTCCAGTGCCCAAGACGTTCTCCACTGGATGGGAATGGGGAACCCCCCAGTGACCCTAGTAGAGAATAAAGCGGAAGATAATGGATGGATGAGTTATTATTATTATTATTATTATTATTATTATTAAGTGCAAAGAAAGGCAACACAGAGACCAAAACAAGGCAGCCTAATATAGCAAAGTAAAAACACATGATCATTCATTCATTCATTCATTCATTATCTCCCGCTTTATCTTCTATTAGGGTCATGGTGGGGTTCCCCATGCCCATCCAGGGGAGAACATTTTGGGCGCTGGGCAGATAGACCCAGGACAGGGCACCAATCTATCGCTGGGCACACACTCACTCAAACAGACACACTCTATATGGGGCAATTTGGAGAATTCAATTGACTCAATCCATGTTTTTGGACTGTGGGAGGAAACCGGAGAACCCGGCGGAAACCCACGCAGACACGGGAACATAGAAACTCCACCCAAATGGGGATTTGAACCGGGAATCCCTAGCGCTGAGAGGCGAACGTGCTAACCACTAAGCCACAAATGCGAACAAACCAGGATAACAAAACACCAGAAGAAAAGTAACATTCATTCTCTACTAGGGTCACACTGGGGGGGGGGGGTCAACCCTGCCCAATGTTTCAGGCGCTGAGCAGATAAACATGATATGAATATCTAAGAGAGATTTTAAGAAATCTGTAATGGTCCAAAATTGTCTATTTTTTCTTTATTGAGCCAATTCACTAAAAGGTGAATATAAAATCTTATATTTCTCATCAAAGTACATTTTTGACTGAAATTTACTTATGCATGGCATGTAAATTAATAAATAATCTATTAATAATTAATCATATATTCATAAAGTAAATAATTAAAACCTAACCCTATACAGTGCAAATACACTTCCTAAAAAATGTGCAACTTCATACGTTTTATTCCTGTTTCTTAATTACACTTATAATGAATAATATTTAAAATATATTCAAATGGAATTTGTTTTGTTTCCAAAATAAAAATGGACCAAGTATGCAGTATAGACTCTGTTCTGATTCGTACAGCACTACTAGGTTAAAAGGTAATTGTAGGCAGCTGGTGTACATATTGATTTATACTTGCATTAATAAATCAAAGGAAGTATGCTCTTCTGTTCAGAGCTTCTGCTCAGCTTTAATCCAGCTCGGGGACACATTTGAGCCTGTGCTCCAGCCTCTGCACTCATGCATCCTAATGATCTTTCAAATACTACAGACAAAACGAACTTGCACCAGGTTGAATAAGCCTCAGGTTGGTGATGAGTTGGTGCTTAATAGATAGCTTCTTCTGAAGTGACTTGTTCTATCTTCAAAAAAAAAAAACTAGAGAGGCAGGTTAGAAATGAAAAAAGCATAAGGAAGGCTATGAGTCTTACAGTCTCAGAAAGGCCCAGCATCCTTGTTTTTTTGCAGTCTTGTCATGGTGCAATTAGCTCCTTTTAATTGAAAAGAAGAGGGGATTCACATTAGACAGTGTATACAGTACATGAATAAATATTGTGCTGGCATTTACTATATATATATATATATATATATATATATATATATATATATATATATATATATACACTCACCGGCCACTTTATTAGGTACACCTGTCCAACTGCTCGTTAACACTTCATTTCTAATCAGCCAATCACATGGTGGCAACTCAGTGCATTTAGGCATGTAGACATGGTCAAGACAATCTCCTGCAGTTCAAACCGAGCATCAGTATGGGGAAGAAAGGTGATTTGAGTGCCTTTGAACGTGGCATGGTTGTTGGTGCCAGAAGGGCTGGTCTGAGTATTTCAGAAACTGCTGATCTACTGGGATTTTCACGCACAACCATCTCTAGGGTTTACAGAAAACATCCAGTGAGCGGCAGTTCTGTGGGCGGAAATGCCTTGTTGATGCCAGAGGTCAGAGGAGAATGGCCAGACTGGTTTGAGCTGATAGAAAGGCAACAGTGACTCAAATAGCCACCCGTTACAACCAAGGTAGGCAGAAGAGCTTCTCTGAACGCACAGTACGTCGAACTTTGAGGCAGATGGGCTACAGCAGCAGAAGACCACACCGGGTGCCACTCCTTTCAACTAAGAACAGGAAACTGAGGCTACAATTTGCACAAGCTCATCGAAATTGGACAATAGAAGATTGGAAAAACGTTGCCTGGTCTGATGAGTCTCGATTTCTGCTGCGACATTTGGATGGTAGGGTCAGAATTTGACGTCAACAACATGAAAGCATGGATCCATCCTGCCTTGTATCAACGGTTCAGGCTGGTAGTGGTGGTGTCATGGTGTGGGGAATATTTTCTTGGCACTCTTTGGGCCCCTTGGTACCAATTGAGCATCGTTGCAACGCCACAGCCTACCGGAGTATTGTTGCTGACCATGTCCAACCCTTTATGACCACAATGTACCCAACATCTGATGGCTACTTTCAGCAGGATAATGCGCCATGTCATAAAGCTCATACTGGTTTCTTGAACATGACAATGAGTTCACTGTACTCAAAGGGCCTTCACAGTCACCAGATCTCAATCCAATAAAGCATCTTTGGGATGTGATGGAACGGGGGATTCGCTTCATGGATGTGCAGCCGACAAATCTGCGGCAACTGTGTGATGCCATCATGTCAATATGGACCAAACTCTCTGAGGAATTCTTCCAGCACCTTGTTGAATCTATGCCACTAAGAATTGAGGCAGTTCGGAAGGCAAAAGGGGGTCCAACCCGTTACTAGAATGGTGTACCTAATAAAGTGGCCCGTGAGTGTATATATATATATATATATGTAATCTAACTAAGCACACTGTTAGAGTGGATTATGTAGTTAATATTTACCTACACGTCTTTGTTGTTATTTATTGTTCCTTGCTGAATTTTAAGTCATACAATGAGTACTGTATTGTATATATGGATATATATATGCAGTATATATATATATATATATATATATATATATATATATATATATATATATATATATTTATTTATTTTTTTTCCTGGTTATTTTCTGTGCTTTATTACTGTGTCTTTGTTTGCTAAAGTATTTACATAAATGTACATTGTTATTCTTTCGCTTATTGTAACTCTGTGCTCTCCCTGACTTCCGTTCTCCCTATAGTCGTATGGATTTCTTCTTTTCCTGTGAAACTGTTAATGTGTTGGTAGTGTAGATGAAAAGTGGACAGTAAGCTTAACATTGTGTCTTATATACTTTTTATGTTAATACATGTTGTGAACAGTGTGTTAAGGATAATGAAAGATATATACTTTTATTAGTATGGATATTTTACCATATTATTACATTAAAAAACTTCAACTAATTAAAAAATCTGTAAGATGTATTGGCAGATCCCAAATGAGGACAACAGATTTTAAAATGGGAACCATGGAACCACATTAATAGAAATAGCTGGCAATCCTTCTTTGTTCATTAGTTGTGTTTGGACTTTATGATTTAATGAACGTACTGTTTTTACACATTAGTGCTGATATGAAATAAGGTCTTTATAGACAAAGTACTGTCTTTCTTTTTGTACTCCAAAGTAAAAATAATGCTTTAATGGGAATCCCTCTGTGTGAATAAAAAAAATGTGGAAATAGTTCAAACACCTGTGCTTTAGAAAGCATCAAGAAAGTACTGGAACTCCCTAAACACTAAGAGAATCATGGCATAGCTTCTAATAAGACATCATTACTTTTTTCCTTTTCTGCAGGAGATCATTTTTTGAAAGAATTTTTTGAAAGCATTTCATTAAAGCATAAAATTTGCATCCACATGTTAAGAAAAAATAAATATATTTTCACTGTCATTGACAAATCGAATTCTATTAAAAATATACAGTTTTAAAATATGCATATATACCACTCGGTCACATCAACATTTAATGTATTTATATTGTTAACTGGGAAATAAAATAATAACTGTTGCAATCAACAATCTGGGACTGTCTTTGTCAGTCTCCTCCTTATAAATTCCTATACGTTTTAAAATGGAAGATAAGCCTTAAAATGCAAGCAAGCCAGTTAACATGTACACTTTTTGTGTACACAATTAAAATTTTGTAAAATTTGCTTCTGAAATAAGTTGCTAGCAAAAGACAATTAAGTTGCTATATGTTAAAAGATTTGAGTGAAAATGGGTAAGTGTACCAGTTTGCCAGCAGGAAGGGGCTGGAATAATATAGATGATGCATAGAAGGGGCGAGAGAGTACAAACGGTTGTATAGACATACATTTATGGTGAACAATACGTATGGTGGGAAGCATGGTTGCTTAGTGGTTAGCACGTTTGCCTCTTGGCGCTGGGTATTCCAGGTTTGAATTCCAATCTGGGTGGAGTTTCCATGTTCTCCCCGCATCCGCGTGGGTTTCCTCCTGGTTCTTCAGTTTCCCCCCAAAATCCAAAAACATGGACTCAAGGTTAATTGAACACTCTTAAATGCCCCATAAGGTGACCCATCCCTGTAACTCTAGTAGAATATTAAGCAGAAAATAATGAATGAATGAATATGTATGGTATGGCATAGCAACAGAGTGAGCCCAAGTTATAATGTTTTATTAAACTATTAAGGAATGTACTGGACATTATCTAGTATTGACAAAGCCTCACACAATAGCTTGCCATTTTTCTATTGAATTACATTAAGGAAAGGTAAAGAGGGCAGTGGAGGAGTACAGAAGTCTGTGTCAGACATGTCAAACTTTTGCAAGAGTTTTATCATTCTCCATCCCTGTATAAAAACAAATGCAGAAATAAAAAGTGTTCAGATTTTTTTCTCAAGACCTGTTAAATAGCTAAAATCTTGTGGTATTTAAAGCTGCAATTTTTTTTGACATTTTTATTTTTACTCTTTTGGTTTGTGTGAATACAGTACTGGTTCGCCTTCTGTGGAGAATCTACCTTAACAATGAAAGAAATCATTGGGTCAGGGTGTGCCTATATTGGTTTTTTTGAAAACAACTATTTTAACCTTTTACATTTCTCTGCTTTAATAAACAAAATTAATAGAATAAAATAAAACAGTGTGCGCTTCATAAAATATTTAAAGTGGAGGGCACCAAATAAAAAGACTAAGAGTTATGTTTGGTGACCATATTAAGCTCTATTTATAAAACTGGTATTTCCGGTCCTTAAATCTGATTGGCTTGTGTCCAGTCATGACATTATTGACAGTAATGCACACCTCTGACTGCTTTTCAATGTATAAAATACTGTACAATACATTATTTTAAAATTATAAAATAATAAAATAAAATATTGATTAAAATAAACAGTGAGCTTATTCCCGATAAGCACTAAGCGAATTAAGGCTGTTTATTTTATGAATTGTGTTCTGTAATTTGGCCACTAGATGGCAGTTTTTAATTGTTTGAGGAACCGCAATCCTGTTACTCAGCGATCAATGTTTACTTTGAAAACCAGACTAAATTATGTCACGGAAGGCCAGTTTCTTAATTATTTTGCTTTTAATAAACATTTGAATCTAACCAACATTTTTTATAACAGTGTGTTTGTATCTGTTTTTTAAAGCAATAAGGTACTCGAGGTTGTGCATTATTCTGAATAAATCAAAGGAAGTGCCTAATAACACCTCTTACCTGTGATTTATTCACAATGATGCATGCCTTCTCATGCCTTATTACTTTAATAATTAATGCATAGTTGTAATATCCTACTAGCTTTAGCAACAAAAAAGAACCCAATCTAAGCCAGCGATTTATACAATAGCTTAAAAGTACAATCATGCCTATGTGGGGGCAAGGCAATAACTGGATCCTTACTAAATTCTTTGCCAGATGAGTAAATATTGGGTACATTAGTTTGTAAAGGATATTTCAAAGACATTAAAAACTGGAGGCTGGATCTTTTTCAAATATGTCAGGCAGTGCTGCATATTTGTGTGGATTTTCTTTTTGCAGCTACTAGAATACAGGAACTGCCCAGTTGGTGGCTTCACAGAGCAGGACAAGTCACTAAATCAGTCCAAGTGCTCAGATGACAGAAGATATGATTGGATAAAATTATTTTTTTCTGGCAATATCCCTGCTACAGTAGGCATAAAACTTTATGTTTGATGGAGTAGATTTTTCACTCATTTAATTTGGGACTAACAATAAGTCTTTACTTGTCAGTGGCGGGCTATCAGGGTCTTCAAGGCTTTCTCAGGCCTAAAAATATCCGAGACTGATGTCAATTAGATTTTGTCCATGAATTCTTATTAAATAAACATTATCTCTAATTAAAGTCCATTGCCAATGGTTTAGCTTTCTCCCCAGTGCCACTGTGCTCCTGCCACAACTAGTTATCTATCTGTCATGCAATGTTTCATCATACTGCTTGTTTGCATAATAAGATGTCTTTATAAATCTAAAATAATTATTAAGAGGTGGATTCATTCAGACAGAGCATTACTGAAGGCCTAGGTGTAAAATACATGGCCTGCCACTGCTACTTACA
>JAFMOD010000506.1:1590576-1626867 GCA_019802435.1 Corydoras maculifer
TTTAGTTATGCTGCTCTAGTCAGTGATGCCGGAGTCACATGCTGCACTGTGTCAATAAATTAGTTATTAATTAAATGCCGTGCTTTATTATTAGCTCTAACTGCCTTCCTTGTCGGTTTCTTTTGAGGTGTGACCGGCTTCCTGGAGATCTTCATCCATGGCTCTGCCGACGAGCACTGATGGAACCTGAATATCCATTGGACTGGCGGTCCTGCAGGACACCCCCTTAATGGACTTACATATAGTTTTCCAGTTTTTAGTTTTTCCATTTGTTAAATGTCTCTCATGGCTGTCCTACATTGTTGTTGCTGCCTGGCCGCTCAAGGAGGATGAGTCACCCACTGAGTCTTGGTCCTCCCAAGGTTTCTTCCTTGAATAACAACAGAAAAGGGAGTTTTTTCTTGCCACTGTCGCTTCGGCTTGCTCTTTGGGGGCTTAAAGGCTTTTTATTCTGTAAAGCTGCTTTGTGACAATGTACTGTTGTAAAAAGCGCTATATAAATAAATAACTTGAACTTGAACTTAACTTGAACTTCTTCAAGTCCTGCCATATTCCAGCGTACTATGGAGAACATCTTGCAAGGCATCCTAAAAGTGGTAATTTATTTGGATGACATTTTGCTGACCAGGACCACAGAAGAGGAACATCTCAGTAACCTGGGAGAAGTGCTGCACAGGCTGGGAGACAGTGGTCGCAGACTCAAGAGCAGTAAGTGCAGTTTCTTTGACAAGGAAGTGGTTTTCCGAGGTCATAGGATAGATGCAACACTGACTATAGACTGCACCCGGAAGCTGACAAAGTTCAAGCTATGCAAGAGGCACCCACACCAAAAACATTGACAGAGTTGAAGGCCTTTTTAGGCCTGCTGAGTTATTACCACAGTTTCTTATCCAATCTCTCCACCAGTTTAGCACATCTGCACAAAGTAGACACTGAGTGGAAATGGGGAAAAGAACAGGAAGAAGCTTCAAGAAAGCCAAGGTACTGTTGAAGACTTCAGCAGTGTTGGTACATTATGATGCGAGTAAGGAGTTACTGCTGGCCTGTGACGCCCCTCCATATGGCGTGGGAGCAGCGCTGTCGCACTGGATGCATACCGGATGGATCAGAGAGACCCATTGGGTTTTTAAAACACTCAATGCAACTGAAAAGAACTACTCCCAGTTGGATAAAGAAAGTTTAGCATTGATCTTTGTAGTAAAAAAGTTTCACAGCTATTTGTATGGGAGAAAGTTCACAATAGTTACAGACCACTGTTATGAGTGTGGTCCGGATAGAACAGAGGAGACGTTGATGCAAAGCAACAGTGGTTTATTAAACCAATCAAACAGCGGCGACCGAGTGGCACGTGAATGAATAAGTGATCGGTAGCAGGATCACTGGAGCACTCGCTGGATGTCACGTGCTTAGCTTGAGTACCAGGACTGGCAGCGAACCTGGTATCAATCATAAAAGAACAGAAAAACACAAACCAACACCAAACACAAAATATAAACACCGGGGAATAAATAAAACAAAGAGAATGAGAAGAAGCGTGAAAGGAGGAGCTAAATAGAATAGGAATAGGATAGAGGAATAGGATAGTGCTGGACGAGGCGGTAACCAGGGAGGACCGAGGGTGGATGACGGGGAAGGAAACACACCGACGGGAACCTGGAACCGGGAGACAGAGAAGTGGTTAATATTAGTTTGGTGAAATGTTATGCACACCGGCAGTGAAGAGGTAAGTAAGTGACAGTGAGAAAGTGTTAGGGATTCTAAACATACAAGACAGACACAGACTTTTCTTCCAAACGCCACTCACACACAGGATCCTGAACTAAGGGAAGAAGGGAAAGGACGGGGACGAGGGAAAGGGAGAGAGGAAGGACGAGAGGTCGGTAGAAGCGGGGAAACAGGGATAGAGGAACGCTACTACTAAACACACTCTAAATTGCACTCACCCAACGGAGACCAAGACACGGAAGTACACAAAGAAAGACTGCAGGGAATATCACTCGGATAACGCTCAGTATTGACATGGAATGACAAATACTTTGCGTTCTTCCAGCGAAACGGAAAGCTTTATGAAGGAAAGAAAGAACCCGGAAACAATGAACCTCACCTGGTGCATGGAGAATGCGCGCTGATTAGTAGGCAGGGCTAGGGGAACGCGTCGCAGCGCTGCGGTCTCTGACATAGCCCCCTCCCGAAGAGTTCGTCATGGGGGAGCCAACGGGGACAACAGTAGACGGCCTCGTGGAACTAGCTAGGGGAGAACAGGAAGAGAGGAACGCTACTACTAAACACACTCGAAATCGCACTCACCCAACGGAGACCAAGACACGGAAGTACACAAAGAAAGACTGCAGGGAATATCACTCGGATGATGCTCAGTAATGACGTGGAACGACCAATACTTCGCACCCGTCCAGCGAAACGGAAAGCCTTATAAAGGAAAGAAAGAACCCTGAAACAATGTACCTTACCTGGTGCACGGAGAACGCGCGCTGATTAGTAGGCGGGGCTAGGGGAACGCGCCGCAGCGCTGCGGTCTCTGAGAACCACAAGCCACTCCTTACATTGTTTAATTAGTTGAAAGGAGTACCTCAGATGGCTTCACCAAGGATCCAAAGATGGGCGATGACTCTGCGTGCCTATGAATATACTATAGTATATAAAGCAGGCAAGGACCACAGTAATGCAGATGCTCTGAGTTGACTGCCAGTACCAGTGACAAAGAAGCACTCCAGTGAAAAAGAGAGTGTTGTTGCTTGAACAAATGGACACAACCCTGTTTACAGCCAAACATATTATGAGGTGCTAGAGTTATTGTCCCATTATCAGGTCGAGAAGCAGTGCTAAAGCGGTTACACCAGTCACATCCCAGTATAACCAGAATGAAAGCCTTAGCATGCAGCTATATTTTGTCTTAAGTTAGACTCAGACATTGAAACTTTGATGAAAAGATGTCCTGTGTGCCAAGAAAACAGTCATAGTCCAGCTTTAGCTCCCCTACATCTCTGGGAATGGCCAGAACAGCCATGGAGAAGAGTAGATGCAGACTATGCTGGACTGTTCATGGGAAAAATGTTTTTGACACTTATTGATGCCCATTCGAAGTGGATGGATGCATACCCACTCAATAGGAAGAGTTTCAGTCAGCACGGCATTTCAGAGAAGCTGGTGACGGATAACGGAACAACCAGAAATGGCATTCACCATGTCACCACAACTCCATACCATGCCTCTTCCAACGGACTTTCATAGAGGACTGTTCAAACATTTAAGGAAAAACAGACAACTGAGGGAAGTATTGAAACTCAGGTGTCCAGAGCCCTTTTCAGTTATCATATAACACCTCAAGGAACCAAGGGTAGGTCACCTGCCGAGTTACTGCAAGGAAGGCGACTACATTCCACTTTGGATCTGCTCCATCCTAACTTCAAAGGAAAAGTGGTACAAAAGCAGTTAAGGCAAAAACTAGGCCATGACCATCATGCCAAGGGAAGAATCTTCATGGAAAGAGATCCGGTGCATACATGAAACTTTGGATCAGGACTTACTTAGATTCCTGGAGCAGTTGAGCAGAAAACTGGACCGGTATCAAGCAAGGTAGCTTTAAGAAACGGCAAGGTAGTGAGGAGGCATATTGACCAGGTGAATTTCCGAAGTGCTTCATACTCTTCTGTAGATGACATCCCTGAGAGCATCCGTCCAGAGGTTGCTTCTTCACATGTTCCTACTGCAGAAGGTCAAAAGAAGTCACACGTTGAGGAGACGACACTGAGCCCTACTAATACAGAGACTGTATCTTCGTAAGAACCAGCTCCACAGCTCCAAGTCCACAGCATCAAGTGCAGAGATCGGAGAGAGACAGGAACCCCCCTTCATTTTTGAAAGACTCTGTTAGACTAGTGATGAGTTCCCCAGCCACAGGGTAAGAATGCACCCAGGAATTCATTTTGACTGTCGGAAATCCTTAGCATAGTTGCATTATTAGGTCATGTTTGAGTTATGTTCATTGTTATGTCATTGAAATTGGAGGGAGGGTTTTATTCAGAAAAAGGGAAATGTAGAGAACTGTTCTTTGTTAGTACTTTTGTCATGTGCTATTTTCCAGTTAACCTCAGGGTGGCAGTATGGGTTCTTTAGTACTCATTATAAGGTTTAGCCAGTCTATTCTAGAAAAGAAGAGGAAATGTGTGATTAAGAAATAAAGCAGAGAAAAAGCTACCGCATGTCTCTCCTGAGTTTGTTGATTCACACAAGTAATATGCTACACTTCTTTTTCCCAATAATTTGTTTTAGCAACAAGTAAACCAGAGCAAATTATAGCAGACCGTTAATAAGCAAATAAAACATTTGATTTAAATTAAAAGACATTGACCAGATAGTTACTCATGTTTATATTAAAGTTCTAACTAATGACCTGTTTTTAAAAGTGAATTTTTTTTTTCATTTTAAAGTGTAACAGGTCCCTAGGGCCCAGTCCTTAATTTTAGGTTAATTAGCTTGTGTTCGCGTTCGCCATTTAATTTATCTAACCTATTTTGTTCATTGGTTTGTTTTTGTGCACGTGGTCGGGTGTTTATGTATTTAGTTTCTGTGTTCTCCTTTCCCCCCTGCACGTCGTCATTTATGTCAGATTGTGTTTTTGTTACCTCTCTGTTTTCATTGTCATTACACCTTTAATAAACCCTTTTTGCTGGTACCTAGTTGTGCCTGGCTTCCTTCAGCATGTTTAGGCGCTTCGACTCTGCGCTTCCTATGCCGTTCGGTCTGAAGTAAGCAAGCGTGACAGAACAAGGAATTTTTGGAAGTTCAGAGCCCAGGTAAGGCGGCCGTAAACCCTTTTAGTCGTGGTGCCCTCCGCCGTGTCCGCGAGTACGTCGGTTTGTCACAAACGTCCTACGGTGCTTATGGCAGCTTTGGAGTGGTACGATTCCGAGGATGAGTTCTTGTGAAGGAGTGGGTATGAGTCGCTCTGCGCTGAGGAGGGTCTCGATATTATCGAGATCTCCGATGACGAGGCGGGCGAGTCGTATCTGTATGGGCATATTCTGCCCATACCCACCCTCCTTAACTTTGAGGAGTTCTGGACTAACAGTCCGGTCTGGTTCATTAAGCCCCCCGGTGCGTTACCAGTGGGGGTGTTACCGGTGGTGTGTACTGAGGATGTGAGTGGTGTGAATGTGTCCGACCCCTTTGTTCTCCCTGTCCTGTTAATCCTCTGTTACTCTGTTTCTGGGTCTGGCTGTAGGGGTTTATATGTTTTGCCTGCAGGATGGCGATCCCGAGGTGGAGGTGGGGACTAATGAGTAGAGCGCTGTATGCACCTACACGGCTGGCCCCTCTGATGGCGTTCTACCTGCCAACTTACATGCACGTACTGAACTCACCAGCATGCCAGTATGTAACCAGTTACGCCAGTTTGCCTAACCGCACCAGCTTGCCAGAGTGCGACACCCATGCCAGCCTGCCAGGGTGTACCAGCCACGCCTCGCCCACAGGGAGGCCACGTCTGCCACGGCTCGACCAAAGGGTGTCTGCCGGGGCACACCGCCAGAAGGCGCCCGTCACGCCTGACCCGAAGAGGGGGCCTTCCCCCCGCCGTTTCAGCGGAGGACCCCAACCTCCTTATTTTTAGGTTAATTAGCTTGTGTTGGCGTTCCCCATTTAAGTTCATTAACCTGTTTTGTTCATTAGTTTGTTGTGCACGTGGTCGGGTGTTTATGTATTTAGTTTCTGTGTTCCCCGTCCTCCCTTCAGCAGGTTTAGGCGCTTCGGCTCTGTACTTCCTATGCACAGCCGTTCGGTCTGAGGTAAGCAAGCGTGACATCGAGTTTTCCATTTAGGAAGCAACACTGCTTGTGAATCAATTTAACCTGCAGTTGTGCAAATGGAACAGACAACATGTAGAAATGAGAGGCAATTAGCAAGACAACCCCAATAAAGGACTGGTTCTGCAGATGGTGACTACAGACCTTTTCTCTGTTCTCATCCTTTCTGGCTGATGTTTTGATCATTTTTGCCTTTTGTCAGTTCTCTCACCATGGAGGTAGTATAAAGAGGTGTCTGCAAACCACAGAAGTGGCTCAGGTAGTGCAGCTCATCCAGGATGGCACATCAATGCGAGCTGTGGCAAGAAAGTTTTCTCGAAGGGCAACAACCCAACATCAGGACCACTACCCCCCGCAAAATGACCTTTAGCAGGTCACTAATATCCATATTTCTGCACAAACTGTCAGAAACATACTCCATAAGGGTGGTATGAGGGTCTGATGTCCACAAGTGGGCTTGTGCTTACAGCCCAACGTGCAGGGTGATCTTCTTAGATCATAACAGATTATGCTGACGCCGTAAAGAATGTTTTGCTGCATGCAACATGCTTCAGCATGACCGGTTTGGCAGTGGTTCAGTAATGGTGTGGGAAGGCATTTCTTTGGAGGGCCGCATAGACCTCCATGTGCTAGCCATTGGTACACTGACTGCCATTGAGTACCGGTATAAGATCCTTCCCGATACAGTGGTCCTTAGGTCTGGGTGCAGTGGTCCCTAGGTTCCTTTTGATGCATGACAATGCGAGGCCTCATGCGGCTGAAGTGTGTCAGCATTTCCTGCTTGATGAAGGCATTGATGCTATGGACTGGTCTGCCCATCACCCAGACCTGAATACAATCGAGTACATCTGGGACATCATGTCTTGTTCCATCTACCAATGCCACGTTGCACCACTGACTGTCCAGGAGTTGACTAATGCTTTAATCTAGGTCTGGAAGTAGATTTCTTAGGAGAACATCCACCGCCTCACCAGGAACATGCCCAGGTGTTGTAGGGAGGTCATACAGGCACGTGTGGGCCACACATTACTGAGCCTTATTTTATCTTGTCTTGAGGAATTTCCACTGAAGTTGGATCAGCCTGTCATTTGATCTTCCACTTTTGATTTTGAGTATGATTCCAAATCCAGACATCCATGGGATAATAATTTTGATTTTATGTTATTTTGTTTTAAACGTATTTCACTAGGTAACAAATAAAAATTTTCAACTGAAATGTTTTAGTCACTGAGATCTAGGATGTGTTATTATAGTGTTCCCTTTATTTTTTTGAGCAGTGTATATTTTGTGTTTCACTGCCAGTAAGACCTGCGTAACACTCAGTAGACATGAGTGTTGCTACTTCATACCAGCTTTTAAACTGATAAATTGAATATAGGCCTTGGGACAGTAAAAAATAACTAACCAATCCAAAATTGTATTGTTTCCATGATTTTATTTCTTTAGTAAACGTTTTTTCATTATTGTGTTCCTGTTTAAAAAGTAAAATGAACTAAATTATTTAATTAGACAAGATTTCCTGTAATTTTCCTATATTGGCTTGTAGCCTAAAATAATCCCTTTCTGTTAATTGGGTAAATTTTCTATACTTGGCAGGCTGATGGCATATGTTTAACCAGGTAAAGCATGTTTATTTATTTTTTATTTTTTCATTCATTTTTATTTGCTCACTGCAACATAGTGAATTCCTATGATGCAACAAGATGGCAAGAGCCATCCCTGAAACGTAAGACACTCTTTCTGTAGCAACAGTTTGACTTTAATATTTTCAATGCTTTTGCTTTGCTGAATGTAGTAAGATGAACTGTAAAGACCTTTTGTGTGTTGATATGATATGCTATCAGTTATTCATTCATTCATTATCTCCCGCTTATCCTCTATCAGGGTCGCGGTGGGGTTCCCCATGCCCATCCAGTGGAGAACGTCTCGGGCGCTGGGCAGATAGACCCAGGACAGGGCGCCAATCCATCGATGGGCACACACTCACTCACACAGACACACTCTATATGGGGCAATTTTGAGATTTCAATTAACTTGATCCATGTTTTTGGACTGTGGGAGGAAACCGGAGAACCCGGAGGAAACCCACGCAGACACGGGGAGAACATGGAAACACCCAAATGGGGATTCGAACCGGGAATCCCTAGCGCTGAGAGGCGAACGTGCTAACCACTAAGCCACCGTGCCGCCGTTATCAGTTATGGTAAATAAAATTATATGAATGGTTAACAAACTCAGACAAACTGGGTTGGATGTTTTACTACTGAGACGACAACAAATAATGAAATAATTAGTTTTAATTATAACCAAACAGCTCCTTAAAAGGTTTCCAGGGTATTATCTCAGTACTAATAGAAACATCCAAAACAGACCGCAAGTCCCACAGTGATAAAGTGAACTGCTTTGACTACTGTCCTTAAACATATATATGTGTATATATGTGTATATATATATATATACATAGGTTGGCCACCTTTTAGGAATGAAAATAAATGATCCCCATCACAGCTCCCCTGGGCCTGCTCCTATGGTGCGGGGTGCCCGCAGCAGTGCTATTACTTATTTTGAGTGCCGTGTTGTAAGTTTAAGAAACGAATCAAGCAAGTAAGTAATCAGTCCTAATTAAGCTGAAAGGCCTTTATTACCACAAAACAAGGCTGTAACGTAAGAAAATGTGGAAAAAGTGAAGCGTTGTGAATACTTTCCAGACGCACTGTATATATATATATATATATATATATATATATATATATATATATATATATATATATATATAATTATGAGAAATTATCTATGCTGTGAAGGAAAAAAAGAAAGGCCAAGTAGATCATATATGTACAATGGATAATAAATGAGAATTTACTAAGGAATTCAGTGAAGACAGCAATTGTATTGATTATGTTCACAAATTTATGGAATATTATTAAAATAATAAAAAGAACGTGGACAAGGATAATTATCAAGATAAACTGATACAATAAATAAAAACACTGGGCACACTCACACAAGGACACAAAATATGGGGAAATTCAGAGCATTTTTGCAGTTTTGGACTGTGGGAGAAACCAGAAAACCCATGCAGAGACCAAAGAACATGAAAACTCTACCCAGATTGGGATTTAAACCTTGAATCCCCAGCACTGAGAGGCAAACATGCTAACCACTAAGCCACTGTGCCACCCCCATTTCTGTTGTCCAGCCCTTGCAGATAATTCCACTGGGGCCTTGAGCATAACTGAAGTTTATTACAACTGGATTTTAAACTAATAATATTGGTCTCTGTTTTGATGTGACATAGCATTCATTCATTCATTCATTATCTTCCGCTTTATCTTCTAGTAGGGTCGCGATGGAGTTCCCCATGCCCATCCTGGGGAGAATGATTTTGGCGCTGGGCAGATACACCAGGACAGGGCGCCAATCTATCACTGGGCACACACTCACTCACACAGACCCGCACGCATACACACTCTATATGGGGAAATTTGGAGAACTCAATTGACTTTTTCCATGTTTTTGGACAGTGAGTGGAAACCAGAGAACCCGGAGGAAACCCACGCAGACACGGGGAGAACATGGAAACTCCACCCAGATGGGGATTCGAACCGGGAATCACTAGTGCTGAGAGGCGAACGTGCTAACCACTAAACCATTGTGCCGCCCCATTGTATTCAGTATTTGATACACTTGTTCCTACAGGTGGCTTTGAGGCTTTTGTGCCAGTTTTTTTAATATAACAGTGTTTAACGACAATTTCAGATGCTAACAATTCCTTCGTAACATAAGTTTTAAGATGGAATTATAAATTTTATGGTTATTAAACTGTTGTGGAACGTTATCATTTGTATTATACTGCCCTCTCGTGAATAATAACGTGTGGTACATGTGGATGCACATCATACTAAATACCTTCCCCCCTCCTTATTATTAGATTGGAGAGTAAATAAAAAAGTTATTTTTGAGATGTTTTTTTTTTCATATTAGTTTTTTGAATATTTGACATTTTATTTAGTTTAATATACCAAATATGTGATCAAATACATATAATAATTAAGGTATAAGAATGGTGGTATTGTGAGTACTGCAATAAAATTATATATATCTCTTTTTCACTTTCACTGTCCAACTTGATTTTATTTTTAACATGATGGATTTTTAATGGTTTATAAAATATTTTAATTGTTTAGTAAATAAATATTTTCCATTAGTGGAGAATGTGGTTGGAAGGGCATTGCAGATTACATCAGCCAACATGTGTTTTAATGAAATTAAATTATGTGTATATAAAGACTCAACAAACATAACCTCATAAAATTGCAATATAATTACTACAAATAACACTGATTTCTGAGTAATTAGTTACATTATGTCGTTTTCTATTGCCATATGTTTTAATTGGCCGAAAATGGCCATTCATCCAAAGTACATTCCGATTAGAGGGTGTGAATATGCTGACACATAAGAAGGCCTTGGCAGCGCTAACTCAAAATCTGATTGGTTGAACAGGTCAACACTTATTTAGTCCTACCTGGCCCAAAAAAATTTCTGAAGGCCTTGGACAAATTATGTATCAATGTACAGTGTCAGTCAAGATAATATGGTAATTTCAGAAAACTCTGGATTTAAACCCCAACCTTGGAACAGCCCAACACATAAACTATTAAACTAGCATGCCCAGCCTGTATTATTAAACATAATTAGTTTATTTGACCTCCTGCCTATATGTAACCAATCTGTGCTCTACTTCGCTCTCCTTTTTTTTGGTCCTTCTCCTTTTTTTTTTATTTGCTTCCAAAGTCTTGGCCCCAGCCTTGGCTCTTTTGCAATTTTATATCAGATTTCTGTTTGTTTCTTCATTCTGAAGTTGGTTGTGCTTATGTTTCATTTCTGCACCAACCTCCCGTAATCTCTGTATGAGCCTATATTCTGTTTATTCTCTGCGGTACGGTGTTAGAGGTTAGCTCGGTCGCCTCTTAGTGCTGGGGATCTACGTTAGTGTCTCGATCTGAGTCAAGTTGCATGTTCTCCAAGTGAGTTTCCTCTTGGTTCTCTGGTTTCCTACCACTGTCATAAAAACATGAATTCAAGGTAAATTGGCTGCTCTATATTGCCTCTATGAAGCGTGATATTTGAGTGTATGCCCTGCAATATCCCCCCCCCCAAATCCAATAGTGGATTATGCAGAATATAATGGATGGATTTTAGGGGCTTTTATTAAGGCATTAGAAATGACTGACCGAGTGTCAGTGCTGCAGTGAACATTGCTTTTCATTTACATAGGTCTATGTGTGTGGTAAGGACAAAAAAAAACTGTATAAAAACACTGTGGTTCGGAATAGCAAGATAGATGGCATGTCTTGCCTGAATCTATAAATCCAGGGCCTATTACTATTTGTGTGTAATAAAAGTGTGAAGGTGGTGCCCAATAATCTGGCATAGATATTCACTATGTGTATATTTGAGGATCTGGCATCCGCAACCTGTTTCTGGGATGTATCAAATGGATTACATTTAGACACCTTGCTATTAAAATGACTGAAAGGAGAACATGCTGTTAAGTTGTTATTTGTTCAGATAAATAGTACTTCTTAACATGTATGATTGATATTTAATTTTTGCTTACAGCAACAATATTAGATTAGAGTCTAGAAGGCATTTATAATGTTCATATTTTTTAATATCGGAATTACTAGAACCTAAGCAGACTACCACTGCTCAAAGGGGCCTATAGGGCTTCAAAAGAATATATTTATTGTTTGTCGCAGTTCAGGACAGAACATTTTATACAAGTTAGTGTTTCTTTGGAATTAAAGATGAACCTGATTAAATTATTGTTCCCAGAGCATATTCTTTATTACTCATTCTCCCTGTGTTCCTTCCTCTGAATACACCTACTGTCCAAAAACATGGATTGAAGGTAAATAGAATGCTCTCAATTGCTCCTTATAGCGTGTGTCTGTGTAAGTGAGTGTGCCAGGGGATAGATTGGCACCATGGCCTGGGTGTATCTGCCCAGTGCCAAAAAAGGTTCTCCCCTGGATGGGCTTGGGGAATCCCCCTGCAAACCTAAGCAGAAGACAATGAATATATGAATAAATGAATAAATAGTAATCACTTCACTTTCTAAGCATTTAGTATGTGTGATAAGTCAATTTACCATACTATACTTTTAAATTACATATTGTTTCTTAGATTCTTCATGTTATCTGAGCAAATAATTCAGCACTGATTCATCTTACCGAACCAGTTTCCCCCTCCTGTATGTAGTAAGGAAAAAAAGGACATATGTGGTCAAATGTGGTCATTGTAAGATGAATTTTCCAACTATGCTGCATTTGGAATAAGCCCAGGAGTAGACTAATAATTAATGATGTTTGCACAATAGTGAACACTGCTTGCATTTCTGAGGAAATGCAAAAAATGTGTTGATTTTAAAGTATTTGAGCTCTTTTAAGAGTTATATCAATCACCCACAGGATAAAATGGGGGAAAGAGGAAGCACAGTCCTTTTAAGTAATTATTAAACAGAAATCATTATGCAATATAGATCAAATGACAATAAAGATTAAGCCAGATCATGTCACTGTTATTTCTTAGACATATTAACATTTTTGTATTACATTATATTAACAATCTTGAATTTCCTAAAAGCTTGCAGACAGAAATATTTAAGAGCAATGACATCAATAAAAAATCAGTTTGCCTCAGTTTTGAGTGATTAGCCAGTTTCATTATAATGTGTAACCTTGTTTTCAAATGTTAAATGTAGCCAACTAGCCAACTGTATTGTGTTCTTCATATCTTCTTCAGTGCGCTGTGCAAATTGAAGAATGCTGTGTACATGTGAGTGGGGCCAGTTGGGGCTTTGTGGACATCTTCTGCTTTCTCTCAGGAAGATCAGCAAGCCTTTCCAGGAATGAAAAACAGCGCTCAGGCTCTATGCCTTGTGAGCATTTTCCATAGTCCTTTACACGTCCTAATAGGGCAGGGTCCATATAACAATATTTAACATCATTACTATGCATGTTCTCATTTTAGAATGATGATCCTCTCTTATCACAAAACCCAAACTATTATGGATTAAATATTTTAAGGCTGGTAATAGTTCTTTAGTGTCCTGCTGCAGCCAAGAACTATAATGTTCCATGAGGCTAAACACGTCAAACACGTTTTTTCTTGTTCCTTTTCCCCCCAAATGTTCAGAGTTTATAGATCTCTTGTACTATTCTGTCATATCAAACTGAGTCAGAGTGATAATAACCTGATAAAATAAGGCATTTAGAGGAGCTATTCACAAACCAAGTGCTTCAACACTTTTTTTCCTACAAAAAATTATAATTTAGTACAATTTGCAGAACACCAAGCTTCTTGTTATAATCACTGACAAAATAACGAATCCATCCAGCCATCCATTATCTTCCACTTTATCCTCTATTAGGGGCGGGGGGGGGGGCAGATACACCCAGCCCAGGACAGGGTGCCAATCTATCGCTGGGCACACACACTCACACAGACACACTCTATATGGGGCAATTTGGAGAATTCAATTGACTTGAAACTGGAGAGCCCGGAGAAAACCCACGCCAACATGGGGAGAACATGGAAACTCCACCCAGATTGGGATTCGAACCGGGAATCCTCTGAGAGGCAAACGTGCTAACCACTAAGCCACGATGCGGCCCAATGCTGACGATCCAGTCCATTGTGCCGGAGATCCAGTCCAGTCTGCCGGCGGTCAAGTCCAGTCTGCTGGTTAATCCAGTCCAGTGTGCTGGCAATCCAGTCCAGTCTGCAGGCGATCAAGTCCAGTCTGTCGGTGATCCAGTCCAGTCTGTCGGTGATCTAGTTTTTCAGCAAAGAAGTAGAAATAGAGGACATGGCTTATCAAAAAAATGTGAGTTTATTTCAATGAGGAAAATTTAATAGTTAAACTGACTTCATTGAATTCCAATAATTATTACGTATTACCAATAATTTTATTAAGTTAATACCAAAGTTAATAAAAACTAAAAAACTTTACATTTATCACATCAGATCTGTTCATGAATAGCACTACTTTACTCTGTGACCTCAGCAGCAACTGTTTAATATAAACATTCATTGGTCATTTTTGTTCAGTTGATAAATAATATGATTACATGCTTGAAAACTTTGAGCCACAGAATTCCCATTACCACAGTTTTAGCAATAGTTTACTGTCAGTCACTAAGTAAATATATCATTTGGTGATGAAGCTTTCACTCGGGCTACTTTACTAACAATAAACCTCTTTCTGAAACCAAACACTCTATTTTAACTTCACACATAGCATTCCCATAGAGGGATAAAAGTACATGGATGAACATGCACAGCTATTTACAAATTGTTTAGATATCTGGGTTTAAAATGTGTGTGAGACTAAATATATAAATATATATATAAATATATAAATAAATCTAAATATAGCATCTATCAGCCTGGAGCTTAAATACCAAATTCTACATTTCTTAAATTATCAGATACTCTGATTCTTTTGGTGTTAATGCCTTCTAGTGAAAAAATATGCATCACAAATGAACAAAAACATGAAGCTTTAATGGATGTGACAGCAAGAGCTTACTGTGCTCTGAGAACATATTCTGTCCCTCAGGGAGAGACAATACTTGAAGTAAATGAGATTTTGGTGAGGTGATGGCAAAGTCATGGCTGGGTAAATCCACCTAAATGGCTCAGTTTGTCTTCTCTTTAAACAGGTTGCCAATAAGACTGTAACGGTCTTGCTGTTAAAGCCTTTATTTTTTCCCCCTGACTTCTTGGAAATGCTCAGACTGATAACTTTAGCAAAGCAGGTGGAGGGAGGATAATTTGCTTTTTCTCTTACTTCCGTTTGTTGTTGACTGAAGCTGAACAGGATGTTTGTTTTTCCTGCTCATCCTGGATGTGAACACTCTCTCTGCTGTGGGGCTTGTCCTGACTGCCCAGCACTCTTCAGAATGTAAATAAAGCCTAAAGTCATGTGAGCTCACTTAGCATCCATCAGCTTTGCCTGAGTTAGTATTATGTTTAAACTCAATCCCAGGACAAACTACAAAGACTTTGCTCAAGGTCCTTTTTAAAATCTTGGTGTTAATTAGAACAGAAAAGTAGCTCTGAGCTCCTTTTCAATTTAAAAGCATAAAATGTATATATATACAGTATATATATTGTAGATAACAATGAAAATATGCTTACTGTGATTAGGGTGGTAGAGGTGCGGAAGCCTTTCTCATCCATCTCTTTTAGAGTAAAAGACAGGAAAATACCCTAGACTATCACAGGTCAGAAAAATAAACAGATGTTTGCACAGCAATTACCTTACTAGCTACTTGAGTAGTGGTAGCTTAGTGATTACTGTGTTAGGCTATCAATCAGAATGTTGGGGGTTTAATTCCCAGGGCCACTAATCTTACCAATGTGGGTCCTTGCGCAAGGCCCTTTTTTGTCATTACTCCAGGGATGCTGTATGACATCCCTGTGTTCTAACTATAAGACATTTTGGATAAAATTGGCTGCTAAATGACCTAATCTTAGCTAGCAAATCTTCTGTGGCCTGTGACATGTGGAACATGTTTCTTAAGTAGTTTTCTTTTAATTGGGCAAACTAATTATCACAGGTGTCTGAGATTGATTTCAGTGATCCAAAAAGTCAAGAGACTCAATACCATCCATGAGGGAAACACAAAGAACAAAAATGTTAAAGACAATTAAATTCTATTTGAATAATAATATGTATTGCTACTAAAATAAGCAATGTGTATTACCACTATGTTACTAGAAATTAAATACTTTAATTTATAGGTGTTTTTAATAATATTGTGTGATAGCTTAGTGGTTGGAGTATTGAGCTCTCAGTCTAAAGTGGGTGTTCATCATGAATAACATCTTATGTCAGTAAAATAATATGGGACAGGAATGTAGGGCTGTTTCTTATGAGTAATTATTAATCATAAACATCACATTTTTGCAGAGAGATAACTAAGGTACCAAAGTAAACCACTCTCTCCAGATATATCTTGATATCTTGAACTGATAGCTGCTTGGTACATGGTGAAGTAAAAACATTAAATAGGAAGTAGTTTAGCAAAGCTGTTTTATAATACTATAATTTCTGCACAGAGTAATAAAACAGCGCAAAAATATTTAAAAAATATAAAAGATTTAACTTTTTTTAATCAATAATCAGATTTGGCAACTTTATGGAATAAAATATTAATCTTCAGATCTTGGTAAAATTCTTGGCCCGGACACAGCTTTCAGCAAACATTTTGATTATGGCTTCACAGTTCCAAAAGGTTTGTGGTTTAAGATTTTAAAAAAATCTATTAAAATTGTATAACAATTTTGCCAAAATCGAGAAAAACCATGGCCTGTATCACTTTTTGTGCTAAAAATAAAGGTGAATCAGGACCACAATATGGAATTTTCCACTGGGCAGTGTCAATTGCAGAAAAATAAGCCTAATGGAAAACTAATAGGTAAAGAAATCTTTAATTTTTCCAAAATTCATTTTTAGGTCTATAACATTTGATTACTAAAACCAATCAATAATATGCAATAGGGTTGAAGTGGAGACTGGAAAATAATTATATTGCTATTAGGCACATAAACACATTTACACACAATTTATTGTCTTCAGTTACCCCCAAAATTACATGTCTGAATTATGATAAGAAACCAAATATTTTTAAGTAAGCTACACCCTTAACCCTGTCACCATTGCATAAAATTTTGTATTAAATGTTTTCATTAAAGGATCATAACCTATTAATAATTACAAAATATAAAGAAGTGTCTAGAATTTCTCTCTGTATAAATTATATCTGTGTTTTACCCCTTTGTAGCATTCAAATTAAGTTATTTAAATATTATCAGTTTTGATTTAACAATACAGTGCTTACTTTGTGGACTACATTTAACAAAACATGGAACATCGTGGTTTGTAAGTTTTTTGCAGAAATGTGTAACCAAACCTACATGTATACAAAATTTCACCTGGGTTAAACTTACTAAAGCCATAGATGTGTGTAACTTATTGCAACTTCCCTAGCTATATTTGTCATCTTAATTGTTTGGATTCACTGCACACATTTTCTTTTAGCTGCAACATGTTCCACAAATATTCTTTATGCTGTTTGATCAGCAGATTTTGGCTTGTGGATATATTTATAAATGTTTTGTGTCTGTTCTGTTTTGTGTATCTGCTACACATCTTGACCCCGAGAGAGAGCATGGGAAATTTCTTTAGTCTCTGTTATTCTGTCAAACACATTTAAAGTGTTGTGTCAGTTTAGTTCCATCTCTAGTATGCACATAAATCAAATTACCAGATATACAATTTATAAAAGTTAGAACAACTTGTTTTACACAGATACAAAGCAACTGAAGATTGAAAAGAAAACAGAAGATATACCTGGAATAAAGCTCTTAATAAAACTGGAAATAAAACTGCCTCTCAAAGATAAATTCAGAAAATAACCATTAAAAACAGGTCTGTTCAGAAATTACTATATTATTAGCTAATCAGATTTCCATTCTTTTATTACTTCTATGTTTTATGTTTACTATAAAATAGGTTTTAACATATTTATTTACGTAATTAGCACAAACACAATGTGCTAATGCACTTTAACCAAATTAACCAAAGGGGATTTTGTGTTTTTATGTATTTTGTTGTTGCTCTGATGCTGAAAATTGTTTAATTAGTCCAATTTAATAAATGGCCTGCTGTCATGTGAATGTAATTATACTAATGTAATTATCTGTGGAGCAAACATTATACAAATGCAAGGATTTCACTACTATGTACCGAAGCAGTTTACCTGAATAATTATTTAGTGCATTGTTTTTTAATTCTTGTCCTGAAAGTCAACTGTCCTGAACACTGTAATGCTGTTCGTTTTACATACACACATCAACAGAATATTGGGCTATTGATGTGATAATAGTTGCATTAGGTGTTTTTGGTAAAGGCAAAGCATCAAAAACTAAAAGGCAATGGTACTACAGCCAGTATTTAAAAAAAATTATTAGCTAATTATGTAATAGTTGTTAACCAAGGAGGTCCAGCCACATGCATCCCATAGGCAGTAATGTTATATTAAAACAACAAACACTAACTACGCAACAGCAACTAAATAATTGTCTCTGTACTTTATAACACATTTGTGGTGTATAATGAAGTGCACAGTGAATAAAGACTGTGTGCAAATTTTAAGTAGCAAGGCTGTGTGCTTGACATCAGACACTATTAAAACTAAACAAAACAATTGAATTCAACATTCAAACTGGGATTCCCAGGGCTGGAAAGTTGACATGCTAACCACTCTGCCACTGTGCCACACCAGTTACTTTTACGATGAAGATTTTATAAAATTTATCATTCAACATAAGTTTAAAACATAAAGAATAAAACAAGAAATTATTTTCATATTATATTATTTATTATGGGGTGGCATGGTGGCTTAGTGATTAGTATGTTCGCCCCTCAGCGCTCTGGATCGAGGTTCGAATCCCAATCTGGGTGGAGTTTAGATGTTCTCCATGTGTCTGCGTGGGTTTCCTCCGGATTCTTTAATTTCCTCCTACAGTCCAAAAACATGGATTCAAGGTAAATTAAATTTAATTAAATACTCTAAATTGCCCCATAAAGAGTGTGTTTGTGTGTGTGTCTGTGTGAGTGTGTGTGTGCCCAGTGATAGATTGGCACCATGTCCTGGGTGTATCTGCCCTAAGCCTAAAACTTTTTCCCCTTGATGGGGAATGCCCCCGTGACCCTATTAGAGGATTAAACAGAAGAAAATGAATGAATGAATGAATTATTTATTATCCTACTTGGTGGTACTAACATTAGACAAAAAACAGAATTCTTAGTAGTGTACACTTTGAGTGCAAAATAACCACTAGAACCACACTCTGAATATGATTTTGATGTTGTATGTTACATTTGGAGCAATTGTGTAGCTTACAAGTGAGGTTTGCATTTTATACACTAAACTTCTATGAAGGGATCCATCAGATGAGTTTTAACTTGGGGAGGGCCAGAAGGGAAGCAGCCAGTGAGTAAGGAATACACATATTGTCATTAGAAGATGGGGTGGCTTGAGAGCAAACAGAAGAGCAACACTTTTCTTACCCTCATCTGAAGATCCATTTTTGTAGAAATTTTCTAGAAAGCAACTTGAGGAAAAAGCATTTAACTACCCACAAATAGTTTTTTTCATTGGGAGTGACTGTGAGGGCTTAGGGATGTATTGTGTTGTGGGCCTTATATGACAGAAGAAAGGTAAGTAGTAAGCCATGTCCACGAAGATTTTACCATGGTCAGCTGCAAAGCTGACATACAGGACCACCGTACAGGTTTTAGCGGTCATTTTTCAACTTACTAACCCTCAGGTAGGTGTGAGTGACTTTTTCTAAAGTGCATTTTCTTTAAAAAAAATCAGAGACCAACCATTGTTTTACTCATGTTGCACTTACTAATAGTAATAGGTGTATTTCTTATTTGTTATATCGATCCTTTAAATGTAAATATAAGTTTGTTGTTATGTACCATCAAGGCATGTGGTTAAAAACAGAAATAATTATATTTTAAACTGGGAGATTAGAAAATCAATACTTGTTAGCAATTGGATTATATCTAAGTAATCAGGATAAAAATTAGAAATTAAGTAATAAGCAATTGCTTACTTAAAGCATTTCAATGAAAGTTGAATGTAAAGTATGTTGTGGTATTTAAAAATTTGAAAATGCTAAGGAGTCATTATATGTTACATTACCACATTATTAAAGTAATTATTAAAGTAATTTATTACAAAAAATGTCCTATGATTTATTATGTGAAATTTATCGCTGTAATTAACAATTGCTTTATTTTTTGACCACTAAAATCAATTTAATAACTATAAAATACAATTAAAATGAGAATTATGATTATCTATTATCTTCACTGCAGGATAAACTTTTATTATAACTATAATTATAATGATGATTTGAATTTATCCCACTGTGGTATGAAAAAATTATTTGTAGTAAATACCTTTAATTTGATTGTAAGACTTTTGACAAGGAACATGTTGGAAACCTTGGACCATAAGCTCCTCTGGACTGTGCAAATGTTTTATGAGGCTTAGATGATTTACAGACTCTTGCATCTCAGAGAGACATCTGATTTATTCACAATTTATTCTACATCCTAACAGTGATCCAAAACACATGGCTAAACCATAAAATTATCATCAGATAAAAAAGTCTTGCAACAGTGGTATGACCCACCAAAACTGACAGTGTTAACAAAATAATAATGTATTTCGGAACCAAAACTCAATAAACCAAATATGACCTATATTTTATTTGCTGGTATACTAAGCTTATTTATGCTATTTATTAAATATATACATTGTATTAAATTCTGCCTAACATGTTCAACAATACATCATGCATTTTTTTGATGATCTTATAAAAAGTATTTTATAATTTAAGCAGTAAGTCTGTCAGTAAGTAAGTCTATATCCAAATATTTTATGCTAAAATGGTTTAAAACAGATTAATAAATTAGAATTGATTTATGATTTGCTTTAGTGAACTGTTGGTCTTTGTGCAAAAGAAGGAACATAATAATAATTTAAATGTTTGAAATAAAACTCATCAAACTCGTCTAAACTCTTAACTTTTAAACTCTTAATTGCATTTTTTCTTCAAAAAATTTGAACACTTACTTTTTTCTCCTGAAATAATGAAAGAGTTATATTACTTGTCTCCAACTACAATCAAAAAAGCTTCTTCTTATTAAGGATGTCTATAATAAATGAAAAACAAACATTATTATGATTATTATTCATTAACATTGCAAATTACGACTAAATAATCAGTAAAATTTTAAAAGATTAGTGGTTCTTGGTTACATAATGAGTCCCGGATTTTAACTTTTCTATTGTTTAAATTGAATCCGAAATAGACTGGAAATTTAAGGTAAATATTTGGCAGTGGTCTACATTCTACAGCCTGCTATATGAGCAAACTGTTGCTAGGATTTGAACAAGCAGCAAATGTTAAGTACATCTTCTTAACATACAGCTACTTCTGTAGTGTCTTAGAAAACTGGTTTTAGGTTGTATAATGTGTTTATATTTCTTAAATGCCTCAATTGACAAGAAATCAATTAAATATTTAAATATTTGTTTATTTATGTAATTAATTACATAACTTTTTAGGCACCATGCAGGATCACACACAATATCATTAATCATAAATTAATTGAATGTGTTATTTTAATAATGTGCTTTTAGTTTAAATTTAAATGTAGTTTTTCAGGTTGTGCATTGTAAATAATGTCGCGAATTTATAATTACAAAACACTGCCATCTTGTGAATGTACATGGTTTGTGTTACTTACAACAAAAGGCATACTGTATATGGATTTCAGTAATTACAGTTGAGTGACAGGTGTTCACTTACTTGTTAGAGATAATATAAATATACATATATAAAATGTAAAATAAAATATATAAAGTAATTGACTTTAAATGTATTTTAAAAGGTCAGGGGCTCCTTGCTTGAGGATTTGATATATAAACGTGCTGAATATCGAGATAATTGTACAAGAACCCTGATTTCCACTCTACACACTGTAACTGGTGAGTTAAACATATACTGAAACTAAAGTGCAAATAAGTATTTGATGTATAAATTATTGGCTACTTTAATCAACAAACTGTTGAAACATTTGCTGATGGAAAAAGTTGACACATGCAATATTTCATAGGATTTCATCATTGATTTAAGCGCATTCTCTGTCAGATGTTTGAATATTTTTGGATAATTCTGTACAATCTATACATTTAGATTCATTCAATTTTAATTTATATACCTCACATTTGGAAGATATTTCATGAATTTACAATAAATTGTATGTCACTTTACATTACTACCACTGAATATAACAAGTATTTTATTTTCACCTCACTACATTTATCCGTCTCAGTTGCTACTATTATTATTAATTTTATATTATATGTATATAAATTTTTTTACGAAATTACAAATAACAAAAAAAGCTTTTAAGATACAACTGGAGATATTTAATCTGTTGTGTTTTTGGATTTACACAAAAACTGTGTGAGTTAATAGCTCCGTCACTATTCTACAAGTTCCCATTTAACAAATAAAACAAATTATTTAAAAGCTAAAAACAGATATGTAAATCAAAATATAAGTTGTTAGAATCATCTGGTGTCTTTGTGTGTAAAACTACATAACACTTTCATAAAAAGTTACAGACTGACTCCACAACTAGCTAACTACAACAGCAACATGCTGCTTACACAGCAATGTGGATAATTTAACTAATGCAGTCATAATGGCATAATCAGACCAGGCCATTTTTCTTGAATATTGAAAAGTAAATTGCGTATTCGTGTTCAAATATTTCAGTTATTATGCAAATCATTGACTAAATATAATGATTTATTTATCTGAATTTTTAAAGGAGTACTCTGCAATGGAACATTAGATGTGTTTGCGTGTTGGCCACACTCATCTCCTGGGAAAATAGCAGTACCCTGTCCATCATATTTACCATGGATCAAAGATGGTATTGTGTTCTGTCTAATTTAATACAAAATCTAAATCTATCTATCTAATCTAATCTATCAAACACACGCATAATTATAATAATGTATGTATGTATGTCGCAAGTGACATGCCCTTTTTGATATAATTAATTTCAGATTTCAGTTATTATTGCCATTTTAGAAAGTTTCACAATTTTTCCAGAAATGGAGTTTGTACATAGTGTCAATTCAGTTTGTAGAGATCAAAGCATACCATGCCCTGAAGAAACACCTGAATTGTATGATTTGTTCTTGCACTGTCCTTAGCAATACTGGGACAAATTTTTTAGTTAGAAATTATAAGAAAGCATTGACCTTTTTATTTTTTAAATTAAAAGAGCCCTCACAATGAAAGCTTTATCTCGTGTGATCTCAAGATTAATAGTGACTTAGTGTGTAAACATATTTTTCTTCATTTTTTTCATTTCATCAGGTTTTTCAGGTAATGTGTATAAAATATGCACAGTCAATGGTACCTGGAAGACAATGGACAATTCAAGCACAGTCTGGCAGGATCAGTCTGAATGTAAAGACCCAAAGTTTTTTCATAATGAGGTAACATTAATCCAGCAATAAAATCTTTATATACAAGTTTCAGTCAGTATGACACTCTTTGTTATATTATAAAGGAGGAAAAGGTATTTCGACACTCAGTCTTGCGGATCCTATCCATTGTTGGCTATTCATTTTCTTTATCATCACTTTCACTGGCTATGCTTATTATGTTTCTACTTAGGTAAGTGGGACATATTCACCAACATCATTGCTATCTATTAAAATGCCAGTCATTTGCTATTTTTCTATTAACTGAAATAAGATTTGATTTATATGCATCACTTGCTTAACTAGCATAACTGAAACTTCATTCTAATGTATCATTGTTTAATTGCTACTTGCTCCAGCATTTTTTTTACCACAGCTATTGTTAATTATATTGATTCTAACAAATACATATTTATGTATAATTTGCAGAAAGCTTCACTGCACAAGGAATTACATCCACATGAACCTCTTTGTGTCATTCATGCTTAGAGCAATGGCAGTTATTATTAAAGAAATCATATTACATATCATGTATTCTAACCTACCAAAAGATGAAATGGGATGGAACAGCTACATGGATTCAACAGTACTGAATTTTCATTTCTTATTGTTTATTTTTATTATTGCTGCTAAATACTAATACTAATACTAATGAACTACTAATGTTGTTATTATCAGCAATTAATGTGCATGACATAAACCTACAAATACCTAAAAATTATGATGTTAATACAAATGTACAGTGATTAGGGCATGAGATAGATCTTGGCATGATAGAAAATCATAGAGTAATTGATGTTTACTTTTGTTAAAAAAATGTTCTGTTTTGAATAATTTGTCTGCACATTATTGTATTACCTGATAAAAAATTTTTAATCAGTCTAAAAAGAACACTCCTTATGCACTGTATGTATTGTTTTGCTATATATTATTGTTTATAAAGATTGTTCATTTGCTAGATAGCGCTGATCTGCAAAGTCTCCAAGGTGTCCATGCAGTATTTTGTTAGTTGTAATTACTTTTGGCTCCTGGTGGAGGCGATCTTTCTTCACACACTGCTCTTCACTGCAGTCCTGACCAAGCGGAGGCTAATGAAGAGATACATGCTGGTAGGATGGGGTAGGCCTTCATTTAATCCTTGCACTGTTCTGTTTACAAGGCACAGCATGCTGGTAAAATATGAGACAGAACTAAAAGAAACAAGTAATTGGTTGAAATGTTTATTTTATTATTCCACATAAACATTATAAAAGCAATATAATATCTCAGGGCACCTACATATCCTACATACCTTGCATAACACCTGACAATAATTTAGATGCACGTGACCCTACAAAATTAAATGTCAGTTGGCACACTACTCTTACTACTGAGTGTGTGAACCGTAATGAGTTGAAGACAATAGAAAAAAAAAATAGTTGAGTAAGCCACTTATTTCCAGATATGGTAGCCATGCACGATAACCATGCATGCTGGAGGAGTGTGGTAAATGCAGAAACCATACTGGCTTTAGATGCACCCGTATGTAATAAGGGGCACGGCATGCTGGTGAAATATGTGGACATGCCGTGCCCAACCACGTGACACAGAACCACAAGAGACAAATAATAGTTTAAAAGGTTTATTTTATTTTAAAACATAAATATAATAAAAGCAATATAAATTATTTCAGGGCAAGTGCACATCTTCCATACAGTTAATAGTGACAGACGATACCTCAGATGTGACAGAAACTATTATTAGGTGGTGCTTTTACTACTGTGCAAGCACAACGGCGTTTATTACGGTGTGTTTAAGACAAAATAGGTGCTTACCGATCCAGTCCTATGCTGCTATGCTGACCACACTAACACAAGGAGATACAGTTGGATAAAAAGTCAGGTGTTCTCAAACACAGACAGGTTAGGGCACAGATATGGAATCCATATGTGGTAATGTGTGCTAGAGAAGCACTTGTAAAAACAGAAGATGAAACTGAAGCTCTGTATGCTTATTTAATGGCTTATATCGTAGGACATGTATATATAAAGACAATTACCAAAAAATTTGAATATTATTGGAAAAGTTGATTCATTTCCATTATTCCATTCAAAAAGTTAAACTTTCATAGATTATAGATTCAGGGTCCATAATTGAAATGATTTCAAGTACTTATTTGTTTCTTTTTACATAATTTGGGCTTTCAGCTCATAAAACTACTCTTCAGATTTTGCAGGAAAAAAAAAAAAGATATGTAAATCTTCATAACTTTGTTAGGAATCCCTACTTTAATCACTGCCTTGATGCGATGTGGCATTAAGGCAATCAGCCTGTGGCTTTGCCTGAGAGGTTTTTGCCCAGATTTCCTTAATGTTTGCTATCAGTTCCTCTTTGTTGTTGGGTCTGGTTCCCCTCATTTTTCTCTTGAGAATATACCCCGTAGATTCTCAATGGGGTTTAGCTCCGATAAGTTGGCTGGCCAGCCAAGCACTGTGTTGACATGATTTTGGTGCTTCTGGCAGCATGGGCAGGGGCCAGGTCCTGCTGGATGATGAAATATCCATACAGATCCTCTACAGGAGGAATCACGAAGTCCTCTAAATCATTCTGGTAGACTGTTGCATTGACCTTGGATTTAAGAAAGCAGAGTTTACGAACACCTGCACGGGACATTGCACCCCATATCATGACTGACTGTGGATGTTTCACACTGGACTTCAAGCAGTTTGAATTCTGGTCCTTACCTCTACTGTTTAGTAGATGATTAGGGTGTCACAATTTAAAACTTTGGGCTTTCTCCACAGTATTTAATTTTTTGAATTCCTGTTTTCATGGGTTTTATGAGTTGGAAAACATTTTTTGAGAATTAATCAACTTTCAGGGTCTATATCAACTGTGTGTGTTGTATATACAAACATACATACATACACACACACACACACACACACACACAAACACACACACACACACACACACACACACACACACACACACATATATATATATATATATATATATATATATATATATATATATATATATATATATATATATATATATATATATATATATATATATGTGTGTGTGTGTGTGTGTGTGTGTGTGTGTTTTTCCCTTTAGGGACTCCAGTTTTCTTTGTGTTACCTTGGACAGTGGTTAAAATTTTATATGAAAATAAAGGGTAAGTCAACACTTATAATTAATTATATGTTATGGTTATTATTCCAAATGTAGTTTGAAAATGATACAATATCTTGTTTGTGGTTGTGCCATATGGGCATTGTGCAAATGTATGTGTGTGTGTGTGTGTGTGTGTGTGTGTGTGTGTGTGTGTGTGTGTGTGTGTGTGTGTGTATATATGCATATTGCTACTTTGTAGTTATTTTTTTATATCAAATTAAGATCTAATGTCAGATTAAAGCTATTCTAATATATGTATTCAATACTATAATTCATATAAAACTGCTTTAATTCTTTTTTTCTTGAAGCTGCTGGGTCATTACTAAAAAATGGATCTGGTGGATTATCAGAGCTCCAATTACATTTTCAGTAATTGTAAGAATTACAGAACTTTATTGTGATTTTGAGAATGACCGCTGTTATTGATTATTGTTAACCTAAATAATTTTTTAAATTAACGTCGCACATAGAAGGTTTTGATATATTTCCATAGGAATTACTAACATCATGCTTTTCTTTGTTTTTCAGATTGTCTTCTGTATATTTCTCAGGATAATCAAACTTCTATTGTCCAAGTTGAAAGCCGATCAAGTAAAATTTACAGACTACAGATACAGGTCACCATGTGCTAGAAGTTTGTTAATGCTTCATTATTTTTTGTTGGTTTACAAAGATTAATTTCGGGTTTTTTTTCTTCCATTCACTATAGTTTAGCCAGGGCGACACTTGTGTTAATTCCACTGCTTGGGATTCATGAGATTGTGTTTACGATACTTATAGATGAAACTGTTGAGGGAAGTCAAAGTTATGTACGGAACTTTATCCATTTAACCCTGAGCTCCTTCCAGGTAACAGAAACCAAGTATTACCTCAGTCTATTTAAAAGTCCAAGCATTTCGCGCTTACTAACATTTGGCATAATACTTATTTCGTTCTAGGGCTTTTTGGTTGCAGTTCTGTACTGTTTTGCCAATGGAGAGGTAAGTAAATTTACAGTGTCATAATAGTAATTAAAATTTTGTCAGCATTTTATTGAGACACATTTAATTCTATAAATGCACAGTTATTATATGTTACTTGCTACAAATTGAAACAAAATTTACAGATGGTGTGTCATTGGCTATATTAAAACACAGATTGCCAAAGTACACTAAAAAGTGTAAAAGGGAAAAATGACAGTGTATCTGAGGATCTTAAACATCTTTTATTGACCAATTATAACCATGTTAATTATATTTTTATTTTTAAATAGTGATAATTTTCTTTGCATGCAATATGTAGCATTGTTGTTGATATGACATAATATATAATATATTGATTATGGATTTCTGCACACACTTAACTTTATTAGATTATAAATGAATTTACAGTGGCAGTGTTTCAATAACATACGAAAGGCACATTTTCATCCATCGACGGTTACATTACATTTTGAAAGGGATGAAGGACTTTTTTTTTTTAATTCAGCACATCTTATACATTTATACACTTTCAAATGTCAGGACAATGTGAATCCTAAATATGCCTGTGCATATGGTTTCCAACAAGAATTATAATTTTTGATTCATCTGATCACAAAACAGTTTTTATTTTTACCTGACCATTTTAAACAAGCTTTGACCAAGACATGGCATTTCTGGATCTTGTTCACATACAGTATGTCTGTTTGTTCACATCATACTGCTCAAACTTACATTTTTGGATCTCACAACAAACTGTGTTTACATACAGTTATTTTTAATTCATCTGATCACAAAACAGTTTTTATTTTTACCTGACCATTTTAAACAAGCTTTGACCAAGACATGGCATTTCTGGATCTTGTTCACATACAGTATGTCTGTTTGTTCACATCATACTGCTCAAACTTACATTTTTGGATCTCACAACAAACTGTGTTTACATACAGTTATTTTTAAAAAGTGTTCCTGAATCCAATTTTAATGCAGTGCCACTTATGGACCAGAAGATCACAGGTGTATGATTTTGACCTTTGAGCCTTGCTCTATTTCAATCGATTCTCTGAATCTTGGAATAAAAACATAGTCTGTAAATGGGTGGTTTCTCAATATCTTTGCAATTTGATGTTGCGAAACATCTTTTTCTGAAATTGTTCTTCAAATTTTAGGAGCAGTTTGTTGCAATTTGATAAAATATTTACATAGAGCCTTTCTTATTCCTTTTATAGCTATTTTTATCCTTGTCATGTTACTGACCTGGTTTAAGTTTACTTAAGTAGTTTCAAATTCTCCTCCAGTGGTTTCTGATTTGTGGAAATTACTTTTCCAGCTTTTTGTTGCCTTTGTCCCAAATATGTTTTGACATGTGTTGCTAGCATCAAATTTAATTTTGACTAATATTTTCCATGAATTAAAATGTCTCAGTTTCAAATTTTCATTTAGGTTCGATAAAATATGGGTTCATTATATTTGCAATTTTTTGCATTCTGATTTAATTTACATTCAACACAGCATCCCACCTTACTTATTAATGTCACAACTTAATAAAAGTTGTACCAAAGGTATTTAACTCAGTACACCAAATTGACTTCCAAGCTTCAAAATGTTGGATTTTAAGTAGAATTAAAGTAGAGTTAAAATGGCTGTGTATCTCTAAAAGATTATTGGGGTCAGAACAATAATGAGCAGAGAAGCTGGATAATAATTTTTGTTCACAATTTTGTGACCAATATCCTTTAGTCCGACAAACAAAGGAAAGTGTAATACTTAATATATATATGGGCGGCACGGTGGCTTAGTGGTTAGCGCGTTCGCCTCTCAGCACTAGGGATTCCCGGTTCGAATCCCCATCTGGGTGGAGTTTCCATGTTCTCCCCGTGTCTGTCGGTTTCCTTCCACAGTCCAAAAACATGGATCAAGTCAATTGAATTCTCAAAATTGCCCCATATAGAGTGTGTCTGTGTGAGTGGATGTGTTCCCAGCGATGGATTGGCGCCCTGTCCTGGGTCTATCTGCCCAGCGCTCAAGACGTTCTCCCCTGGATGGGCATGGGGAACCCCACCGCGACCCTAATAGAGGATAAGCGGGAGATAGTAAATGAATGAATATATATATAAGCACATCTTTTCTATGTCTTCAAATGATAATATCATTAATATTCGCTTTTTTACTTAATAACACTACTTTGTTACTTAACTTTATTGCAGGTGCGTGCAGAGATGAAAAACAGGTGGAAGGTGTTTCTTTTTACATATCACTTGGAGGATCACAGCTGCTTTGCCTGCATGCACCCCAAATACTTATGGAAGAAGTCACGAAAGAGGGCGGGACACCTCTCAGACCACAGTGACTCATATGAAGAGGGGCATCACATTCCCACACAAGCTCAGCTCACCCAAGTGACTGTTCAGTCAGGGGCAGAGGTTTCCTCTGGACAATGTTTAGGTCTGGACTTTTACACCAGTAAGAGTGTATCCAGCAGTGATGGGGATATGGCTCTTGGTGACACAATGGAGGAGATTCTGGAGGAAAGTCAGTTTTAGTATATTAGCTATAACTTGATGAACTTAACAGATGAACTTCTTTAAAAAACAGTGTTAAATGGCAAGAGACTGCATGCCAAAAATTTCATTTATTCATTAATTCACTATCTTCCACTTTATCCTCTAATAGGGGTGAGGGGTTTCCCCTCATGTTTCGGAATGTTTCGGGCGCTGGGCAGATACACCCTGGACAGGGCGCCAATCTATTATCTATAACATTCACTCACATAGACACATTATATTGGGCAGTTTAGATGATTTGTCCATCCATCCATTATCTTCCGGTTAATCCTCTATTAGGGTCGCGGTGGGGTTCCCCATGCCCATCCAGGAGCTGGGCAGATACACCCAGGACAGGGCGCCAATCTATCACTCACACACACAAACACAATCGACATGGGGCAATTTGGAGAATTCAATTGACCTTGATCCATATTTTTGGACTGTGGGAGGAAACCGGAGAACCCGGAGGAAACCCATACTGACATTGGGAGAACATTAGAAGTGCACCCAAATTGGGATTCGAACCTGGATCCACAGCGCGGAAAGGCAACTATGCTAACCACTAAGCCACTGTGCAGCCCTGCCACAAAATTTTTTAGACATCATTAATGTGGTCTGCAAGCTTTTTACTCAAATAATGTCTTGCAGTAGCTAAGCACCTATAGCAAAAAGAAAATAGAGTAATGTGTAACATAATTTCTGACATTAAATTAGAAATTAAAACTTTTACAAGATGCAATACAAGATTGCTCAATTAACAAAACTCTAAATTGACATTTTTTTTTATTTATTAGACAAACTGATGAAGTCTATATATCTTTGTGTCCTTCTTTGTGTCTTCTCAATCTGTGAACTTTACTTAGGTCTGACACAACATTATAAACAGCTAATAAAATAAAATGACACATATTTATAACAAATGTGCAGATCCTGTTTTTTTTAATGAAAGCTTTGTTCTGTTAATAATTTAAGTATGTTTTCAACATTCAGTTCTTGACAGCTGATATTTTATTCCTGAAGAACTTAGTTAGGGTTTTCTCCCAAATAAGCTGAAACATAAACTCATCTTTTAGATTGCAGACTATTGAATATTCTGCAAGATTAGATAAAAATACTTGCAAAACTGCAAATGATTAAGAAGTATAATTAAAAACAGGGTAGGTAAAGTTGTTCAGATGACACAGCTTTTTGTATGTTTGCTGCAAACATCAACATTCAAATATTTTTATATTTGACAAAAAAATAATATATTTGACATTAAAACCACAAAAAATATTTTCTTTGCAATTTGTCTGTTGGGCGGCACGGTGGCTTAGTGGTTAGCACGTTCGCCTCTCAGCGCTAGGGATTCCCGGTTCGAATCCCCATCTGGGTGGAGTTTCCATGTTCTCCCCGTGTCTGCGTGGGTTTCCTCCGGGTTCTCCGGTTTCCTCCCACAGTCCAAAAACATGGATCAAGTCAATTGAATTCTCAAAATTGCCCCAAATAGAGTGTGTCTGTGTGAGTGAGTGCGTGCCCAGCGATGGATTGGCGTCCTGTCCTGGGTCTATCTGCCCAGCGTCCGAGACGTTCTCCCCTGGATGGGCATGGGGAACCCCACCGCGACCCTAATAGAGGATAAGTGGGAGATAATGAATGAATGAATGAATTTGTCTGTTAAAACAATTACATTAATTTCAGTGTTATATTGCACTTTAAGAAAGCATTTAACATGTTTTTGTAATTGAGATCAGTACATTAATTGCAAAACTTGAAAAATATTATTTATGTCCATTTGAGAATTCACTCCATCAATGTAGTGCTGTATAATATCAGTCATGCCGCTGCTCAACTTTTGAGGGTACTCACGAAAAAAAAAAAAAAAAAAAAAAAAAAAAAAAAAAAAAAAAAAAAAAAAAAAAAAAAAAAATATATATATATATATATATATATATATATATATATATATATATATATATATATATATATATATATATATATATATATATTATTTTACAACATATTCCATTCCAGCGATTGTGGAAAACTTAACTTTATTGATAGATGGGTAAAAGAGCAGGGTAATTCTTTGCTTGCAGATAGGGAAACTCTGGGAATTAATGGCATGAATTTTAGAACATTAGATAGGTCCGATTTAATAGCCAGTCAATTTTATACATAAAAGAAATCATTCATTCATTCATTATCTTCCGCTTATCCTCTATTAGGGTCGCGGTGGGGTTCCCCATGCCCATCCAGGGGAGAACATCTCGGGCGCTGGGCAGATACACCCAGGACAGGGCGCCAATCCATCGCTGGGCACACACTCACTCACACAGACACACTCTAAACAGGGCAATTTTGAGAACTCAATTAACTTGATCCTTGTTTTTGGACTGTAGGAGGAAACCGGAGAACCCGGAGGAAACCCACGCAGACACGGGGAGAACATGGAAACTCCACCCAGATGGGGATTCGAACCGGGAATCCCTAGCGCTGAGAGGCGAACGTGCTAACCACTAAGCCACCGTGCCGCCTCATAAAAAAATCATCAAATTTAATTCTAATATTTAGTGTTAGTTACAAAACGGCCATCGTCATGTGAAAAAGTTGTTTAAAAAAAACGGTGACACAAGGTAAAGCTATAAATAACTATAAAGGTATTTATACAAGTTAAAGCTATAAATAAAGCTATAAATAACTATAAATAATATAAATAATAACTATATATATATATATAACTATAATAATAACTATAAATTAATAAAATAAATAATAACTATAAATAAGCTATAAATAACGCTATAAATAAAGCTATCAATAACTTTTTTATAGCTTTTTTATTTCAAAAAGCCCAAGGTAGTTTTAATGTATATTATGGGTTCCTTCTAAATAAATAAAATAATTGTCCATGCAAATAACGACTCCCGTTATGTTTAAAGTGAAGCAATTCTGAGCAGAATGGTGGAAGGCCTTTTAGATAGACATTAGGACTTAGCCAATAGAATGCGGCTATAAGGATCACGTGTATGAAAGTCTACGCACCAATGAAAAGAGCGCATTGTGGATAGTAGGGACCGCCCCATATAAACAACTCACTGCGTTTATTCTGGTTTCGCTTTTTTATTATTTTGTGGTTTAACTGTTAATGATGGAGAAGCAGGAACCCGAACGCATCTGTTATATTACGCGACTACAGCGTTTCAGCGCTTGCCATCGGTTACACAGGTAAGTCATTAAGCCAAACATACACAATAATCGCATTTATGGCTTTAACACATCCAAGCGACAGATGTGCTAAATTACGCTATTGTATTTTTCATACACCGTGCGACTACGAAAGAATTAAATTTCACAAAGGTTAGCTTTTCCGTATATCTTTACTTGCCTGTTTGGTATAACTTGCTTTACAAAAAACTACAGCTGTTAAGTAAACACAAACCTGTTGCACTGTTTGTTCTTAAGTTCACGGACTGTTATGCTTATGTTTGTTACTGATTCTGAAACGTAATAAAAAAAACAGAATAAAATCAGAAATCACCCAGTTAAAATTGAAAGGAAGGAGTTGAAAGAAAAAATATCTCAAATAATTAATTTACCCATATATATATTTTTTTATTTAACAGAGCTTAAGGATTTTTAATTTTTTAAGACTGTTCAACTTTGTGAAAACAACAAGTGGTTTACGAAAGCCTATTAGGAGTAATAGGGGCAGATTATTCCTATTTACATGACTGTATTTGAGATGTTAAAGGACATGTACTGAGTATGTGGTAGCTCAGTGGTTAGGGTGTTGGGCTATCAGATGGAAGGTTGTGGGTTCAAATCTCAGGTCCATCGATGTTGGTACTTAAGCAAGGCCCTTAACCCTAATTGCAACAGACGGGCTGTACCAAATCTGTGTTCTGACCCAACCAAGTTGGGATAGTTAAATTAATTTATATATATATAGTGCTTTTTACAACATTACACTGTCACAAAGCAGCTTTACAGAGTTAAAAGCCTTTAAACCCCCAAAGAGCAAGCCAAAGTGACGGTGGCAAGAAAAAAAACTACCTGATATGTTATTTTAAGGAAGAAACCTTGGGAGGACCAAGAATCAGTGGGGGTCTCATCCTTGAGCAGCTGGACAGCAGCAACAGTGTAGGACAGCCATATACAGATAGTGGCGAGATCGGGTGACTATATTTAACAAATGGAAAAACTCTAACAACTGGAAAACTATATGTAAGTCCATTAAGTGGGTCCTGCGTAACCCCCAGTCCTATTAATATCCAGGTTCCATACAGTAATAATCTTAGCCGCAGTGCATCGGCAGAGCCATGGATGAAGATCTGACTACACCTCCAGGAAACCGGCTACACCTTTAAAGAAACAGACAAGAAAAGAAGTTAGAGCTAATAATAAAGCACAGCATTTAAGCAATAAGTAATTGATTAGACACAGTGCAGCATGTGACTCCGGCATCATTGCATACATAGTTAAGAGGGCTCCCTGAAACAGCATCATTTCAGTGCCACACCCCCCATTAATGATGAGGTGGGTGAAGAGGTGAAACGTCAGCAAACACTGAACCCAGATTACCAACCCAACACAGCCAAGCCTGAGCTCTACATCTTTATCTACAGGGAATTAATTAAACGCAAGATTAAATAAATGTGTTTTTAATCTACTTTTGTTATTTGTAAGCGCTTTTGGTAATAGTGTCTGCTGAATGACCAAATGTGAAATGCTTGCGGGGGCATCCAGAAGAGAACGTTTCAGGCGCTTATACACCCAGGATAGTGTATCTATTACCGGGGCCTTTAGCATCAGTACTAGCCAAAATGATAACATTCTGAAGTGTTACAGATTATTTTGTCTATCAAACGCTATATTTTTAAAATTTTTAACACTATTAAGCAGTTCTTCAAACAGTTTTGTAATCTCAGAAAAGTCTAAATCCAAAGTCAAAAATCCAAAGTCTCTTAATGCCTTTCTTGTCAACGTTTCAAGACATGTGAGGATTATAATGAGCGCAATTCTGACTAAATGCAGCCACATCAGTCATGTGTTTTAGAGGTCTGAAAATGTCCAGTCACATGCAACAATGTAGCTGGGTAGCCAGGGTTACAGGATTGCCTAGATTTTACTGTCCTGTTAGTGTGATTTTGTTTACCTTTTAGTGGCAAAATACTAATTTTTAAAAAATTGCTGTTTGATGTGAATTGTGTTTTAGGAAATTTAACAAAAAATATTATGAAGAAATTTCTTATCCTAGCTTCTAAAAATCTAAAACTTTACATTTATTTTACATTCACATTTTGTCATTTTAGCTTTAGACTTGTTTATAAAAGTGATTTACAAATGAGACAACAACACAAGTCAATAATTAAGGAGAAATCAGCTACACTGTAGTGTTTTTTTTCTCTCTTTTTTCTTTATAAATATCAATTGCTTTTAGGTGAGATGTGAGTCAATTCCTTAAAATGCTAAATGTCTCAGCCTTATGGACAGAGAAAAACAAAACAAAACTGAATATGTGAATGCTGCTAAATACTGAAACCTGTAGGATGTGTTCAACTAAACCTGTTTTTATTCTTGCCAGCAAATCACTAAGTGATGAAGAAAACAAGAGGATTTTTGGAAAATGCAACAATCCAAATGGCCATGGGCACAACTACAAAGGTTAAGCTACTTTTACAATAATATAAAATGTGTAAAATGTGATATTTGAGTAGAGATTGTTTATAAAGATTTACAGTTTGTTTATATTTAAATGCATACACCGCACCTACATCTCCTGTTTGGTCATTTTTGTGCTGGTTCCCTTACAGTAAAATATATTTTTATATTTTATAGAATGTTAAAAACTCTCAGCCACTAGAATTGTTTTTTTATAGAGCAGAGAATTTAGGAGGATTCCACCATTAAAATGATTTCTTTCTTTATACTCTATTTCTAAAACAATTGATATAAAAACAAATAAAACTATGTACAGCTTTATTCATCTATGCCATAAAATAGACAAGGTGCTAATATGGCAATAAACACACGAATATTTAAATGTCTTATTATAAGGATACTTTTTCACACTTATAAAATTATTAGAACATGTTAGTATTTAAGCGTAAGATTTGTTTTTGTTGCAGAAGACTATATATGATATTCATTTCTGTACTTTAAATTATTTAAAATCAAGTATTTATAAAACAAGTAACTTGATTTTCCAGTTTAAAATTTCTATGGCATCAAGATTGAAGGTTAGAGGTTTACGTATTTAAGAAATATCAATTTCTCAGATTCAAGCTCAGTTTATTTGTAGTTATAACTTAATTGTTTAAATTTGTTTAATTATAAAAATACAAACATAATTTCCTAATGAAAATTTAGGCTTTTTTGGAAAATGCAATCAGAGCTGTGTTTTGAAGTGATTTAATTTAATACATACAGTGGGTTGCAAAAGTATTCATACCCCTTGAACTTTTCCATATTTTGTCACATTACAACCACAAACATAAATATATTTCACTGGAATTTAATGTGAAAGACCAACACAAAGTGGTATACAATTGTGAAGTGGAATGAAAGTTATACATGAATCAACAATTTTTTTACAAATAAAAAACTGAAAAGTGCGATGTGCAAAATTATTCAGCCCCCCTGAGTCAATACTTTG
>JAFMOD010000506.1:1627594-1639427 GCA_019802435.1 Corydoras maculifer
TCGGCTGTTAATGTTACAGAAGATTTCACATACAGAGACATGGCTGGCAAAGGTCTCATAATCCCAACATTCACTATTTAATACAAATAAATAATATTCTAATGATAAAATATAAGTTATAGATCAAACAGCACATGATAAAAGTTATTCCAAATATTTTAGAATACAGCATGTTAGCTTTATAAAAGATGCAATTTTTTTTCCTCGATTCAACAAAATAGCCTCTAGGGGGCATGCGTTGGCCTTTAATGCAATATCCTACTATAGTCTGTATTTAAACGCTCCCAATATTTTAATCTAGATTAGAATCAATTGTATTTAAATATTCAGTATCTATATTATAATATATTACCAAACTCTAACTAAAATTGCTGAGATGGAGAAAGGGACAGTTAGAAACAAAAACTGCACAAAATAATAACTGCCTGCTTTTTAAATGGGGCTGTGTTAACAAAAGTACAGCTCCTGAGGTCTGATTATCTATATGTTTTGGTTATCTTTGCTTTGTTGGGTTGTCTTTATAGATATATTGTGTGCAATTTAAATTAGTTCATGTTGGTTGAAAAAAAAAGGTTTCAGAAAGCCCTTATGGCTTTTGTAGAGTAATCTGTAATGTGATTGTGTCGATTCCAAATCTTGTGACAATGAAGTAAGCAGCAAGTGCACATAAACCATGCAGTGGTTTTTCACAAACAGCAATAAAAAATTAATAGAAATTAAACCGTAACCGGGATAAAAAAATCTTTATGTTATGTCCAAAAAGCTCAATAATTTAGTATGTGTAAAGACCACAGGGATGCGGTAATTACTGTTTTGAGATGACACTGTCATTGATTTTAGATCCAGCAGAGCTAAGTTACATTAAAAGTGCAATGACTTTAAATGATTAATTATATTATTTTCAAATATTACATTATTTACATTACATATTTTTCAAAATAAACTGATGTACATACAGTAGACCAACAGAAAGTGTTAAGACAGTTATGTTGACATTATTCCAATTGTTACTGCTTATAATTTACCATTTAATTAACACATTTATGACTTTATATGCTTATAGGAGAGCATCATGAAAACTCTTGATCATAAAAATCTGGACCTGGATGTGCCATACTTTGCTAATGTGGTTAGGTAGGAATGATTTCATGGTACCTCTGTACACAGTAAAGATGTGTACAGCTTTGCTAACAACCTTTTGTGTTTCTCATGTAGCACAACCGAAAATGTAGCAGTTTACATCTGGGACCATTTGAGCAAACTTCTACCACCCGACAGACTTTATGAAATTAAAATACATGAGACAGACAATAACGTTGTTGTGTATCGAGGAGAGTAAAACCAGGTACAACAGGCTGCTGGTCAGTACAAGCCGGCTGCAAGGCTTAATGGGTTCAAATTAAATTGCATTGTACAGGAGCACCTGCTCTGACCTACACTGTTATATGTGAAGTTAAATTAGTGTAAGACAAAAAAAAATAAAAAATTTGCTTTGGCTGTCAGTCATTTAAATTTGAGCCTCAGTGTTGGACCCTCTACTCCATTTTTTTTATAATGTACAATCTTTAATTCATGCACATTCTGTGTAAATTTTCTTACTTGAAATTTTTTAAATTATTTTAAACACAAATCACATCAAGCAGAAGATGATCAGAATTATGAAAACTATTAAACCAACTTGTAAATAAAAAAAACAAAATGTAAAATAATGTAAAATAAAAGCATGACTGTATAAACTTGTTGTAGTTACATTTATTGATTATATTAATGTATAGGAGATGTTATAAACTGGCCCTTTTAAATAAATTTTACCTCTGAGTGGGGGTCAAATGCACATTCTTAGTTATTAGTTATGAAGTTATAATATTCATTCATTCATTATCTTCCGCTTTATCCTATATTAGGGTCGTGGGGGGTTCCCTATGCCCATCCAGGGGAGAACGTTTCAAGAGACTGACAGGATTTTATGAGTCATTTGCTCTGTGATCACTGAGCCTTGTAAATCCACCATCCAAAACAATAAATAAAGACTGGGTTTCTGCCAAAACAGTAGTTGCAGCTTGATAGGGGCTTTATTGTGCACAACCTTCAAGGTATTACAGCTCATTACACAAAGCTTGGCCCTCTGTGAATAGTGCTTTTGTTTGGACAGCGACATTAAATAAAGAATAGTGCTCAATTTTTTTAAGAATGGAGTACCTTGTCCTTAGCTTTACAGTGTTCTAACCCTAAACCCCCAAAGATCAAACTGAAGCGACAGTGGCAAGGTAAAATACAGTGATGCTATTCTAGGTAGCATGCTTAATATTGTAACCAGTTACAGTTCCCTCAGTGCTAGGGATCCAGGTTTCGGTCTGTGTAATGAGAGTGTCCTGCAATAGTTTGAAACCTTGTCCTGATTGTATCTGTAATCTAACATTTTATGTTTTGTCACTTGCTTTTAATGTAGTATGTGATGCTAATGTATATAGTCTCTTCATTATCCAGGTGGTTTTCTCAATAAAAGTATTGGCCAGATTTTGAAGTGACTACAACTTTAATGGATTTATTTAAAACTGTGTTTATGTTAACCTATAGTGGCCCACCCCTTTGACATCCCTTTGGAATCTTAGTAGTCCAAGTAGGTGTCTCAACATGCCATCCTCGATCATGGCAGAAACATTTCACCACTTTATATGAAAGAAGGTGATTAATGTAAACCAACCAGTATGTTATTGCACACTAGTCATCTGTATTGATTACATTATGATGTAGTTATTAATAGCATGTTTCTGATGCAGCATAACTAATGATAGGCTCCTAATCTGAAATGCTAACAGTGCATTCACTTTGATTCATCTGTAATCATAGAACTATGTGCAGTCTGTGCAATGTACTCAGTCATGCAATTTCTGCCACAGGTTGTATTTCATTGCCTGAATGGAATCTGATTAATTAAAGGTCTGGAAAAGCATACAGACAGCTTCTGGCACTGTACACTTAACGCATCATCCCTCATCACATACAATTGCATTCCAACATGCACAGCATGAATGCAGCCCTTCAGAAATGTTAGATGTGAGCTTAGACAAAGTGAATGAACACGCAACCAAGAATTATGAATATCGAATTTGAAAAAGCCATTAATGTATGCACTTGTAGTTATTTATTTTATAGTTATAACATATTAAGCATCAATGAGTTATGGTATAGTATATGAATCAAGCCATATATACAAATTGGTGTACAACCATGTAGCACAAAATAGATGGGTGAATGGGTGAAACTGACTCTCAGCAGTACTGGACAATCATGGGCAGTTAACTAATGTATACAGAATTTGGAATTGGAATTGTTCCTGCCAAGTGTGTATCAGACTACAAAATGCAGCTGATAAAACATTTAGCTTTAAAAAGGCTTCGAGAATGCTTGTGATAACACTTGTCCTTCCAGGTTGGCAGTGTTTAGCATGAGTCTCTTAATTGGATGACTGCCTCAGAAAGAAATATGGGAACATGTTATTTGTAACCGTCTCATAATTGTTTTAACGAGCATTTTGATATGCCACAGTCTCTAAAGTTTTCTAAAAAGGTGCAATAAATAAAATACATTTAGTGAGCGGAAGTTCTGTAGACAGAAACAGCATGCAGATTAAAAATATCACCCATTATTTACATATCAACAGTAACACGTTAGAAAATTATAAATCCTTTTAAGTACAGTAGTGTTTGTTAAAATAGCAGTAAGTTTAAAAATGACAAAGTGCAAAATTATTATAATAACCTGGATCCCCAGTGCTGAGAGCTAACCACTAAGCCACCCTGCCACCAGTCAAGTGATTAAATTTTCAATAATTTGTAGAAATTGTGTGTTTTTGTTTTTTTTAAACATGTATAAAACTGGAAATTATGACATAGAAAACGACTTTGAGGCATGCTTCCAAAACTATACTGTCACGGTTTGTTTTGGTCACGTGGTGTGGGTTGGGTTATGTGTTCACGCCCCTGTAATCACGAACACCTGGGTCTCATCACGTTTGTCTACTTATACCCTGCACCACCTGTGTCTCACCGCCAGTTTGTCTTGTGCCACGCCTGTGCTAAGCCCTGACACTACTAGCTCCCGTTCCTGCCTTGTTTACCTCGCCTAGTTTCCTAGCGCCTTGTCGTTCTGTCTCTCTGTGTGTTTTCTGTGTGCAGTTCATCATTCTGCCGCCTTCACCCCGTCAAGCCCCCTTCACGCCGTCCCCTGGAATTGGAACACGACCCACATTGACGTCATCACCCACCGCCCCGTGTATTGCTTCGTCCTGTGTTCTGTGCTCCCCCATGCTGTGTTCCCCAACTGTGGTCAATAAACGTTGCCTCTGTTTGTACCTCCGTCTCCAGCACTCGTCTTTCCGAGTAGCGAATCCGCCTCGCACGGTCATAGACCGTAACATTACAAACTGGCCGAAATGGATTCCTCGGAGCAACGCGGCACCGGAGCGGAGACGGCACAACCACCACCAGCCGGACCTCAGCCCGATCCACGCCTGGATTTGTTGTACAGCCGTCAGGAGGGATTGGCGGACCTGGTAAGCGAGCTGGCGTTACAGCTACGGACCGCACTCGCTTCATTGCCTGCAGCCACCGCATCGACGGCTTCCCCGATCAACCAGGTACCGAACCCGCCGCCCGCGGTCGCCACACGCCCCGACGGCGCCGCCGTTCTCCCCGAGACTTATGATGGCGACCTTCAGCGCTGCCGCGGCTTCCTATTTCAATGTGAGCTGTACTTCAGTATCCGCCCTACGTGCTTCCCCACCGACGCGCATAAGATTGCCTTCGTCATCGAACTTCTACGTGGCCGCGCGATAAGCTGGGCCGAGGCAGCGCAAGGGCTTATCTCGCTGGGCACCACGTATGCTGCCTTCATGCAAAGGTTCCGTGAGGTGTTCGACCGGCCGGACTACACCGACGACGTCGACTCTCGGCTCCTCTCAGCACGCCAGGGAGCCTGTCCTGTAGCGGAGTTCATGGTGGAATTCCAGACGATCGCCGCGAAGTCGGGATGGTGTGAGCGCTCCCTCCGCGGCGTCTTCCGCCACGTGCTGAACGCCTAGATACGGGACGAGCTCGCAACCCGGGACCGACCCGAGACGCTCCAGGACCTGATAAATCTCGCCATACGCATTGACGGGAGAATCAATGAGCGACGCAGAGAGCGCCAGACCCGTACCGCTTCCACGCCTCGGACCCCACCAGCCGCCTCAAGAGATATCCCCACGTCAGAACAGTCGGAGGGGCCCGAGCCGATGCAGTTGGGTCGCACCACTCTGGCCCCTGAAGTCCGGAGCATGCGCAAGGACCAGGGGTTGTGTTTCTACTGTGGCAGGGAGGATCACCGGCTGCGAGATTGCCCCGTTCGCCCAAAAGGACTGACTCGGCAGTAGGACTTGGGGTCCTGTCGAGTCCCACGCTAAATCCCCAAGCTCAACGCCTCAGCCTCCCCGCTACTTTTACCCTCCGGGAGAAGCAGGTGGCCATGGACGTGCTATTAGATTCTGGAGCAGAGGAGAATCTGATAGACGCGGGTTTTGCCAACCACCACGGCCTGGTCATCTCTCCCCTAGCTAACCCCCTCCATACGTTGGCCCTGGACGGTAGGCGGCTGTCCCCCATCACACACCGCACCTCACCCATCCGGCTGACGTTGGAGGGCAACCACCAGGAAAGGATCTGCTTCTTGGTGTTCCGGACCCCTGAGGCCCCTGTCATTCTGGGGTACCCCTGGTTTCGGAAGCATAATCCGCACGTTGACTGGGTCAACGCCCGTATCCTTACCTGGGGAACCAAGTGTCCTGCCTGCTCGCCGCTGTTCCCCCCAGCCACGCACCTGCCCGGAACAGCGCCAACACAGTGGACCTCTCCTCAGTACCCAGCGAGTACCACGACCTGGGGGAGGTCTTTAGCAAAGACAAGGCCTGCCAGCTACCGCCTCACAGGGCTTACGACTGCGCCATTGACCTTCTGCCCGAGGCTCCGCTTCCCTCCAGCCGGATCTACCCCCTGTCTCGTCCAGAGAGAGAGGCTATGGAGAAGTACGTGTCGGAGTGTCTCGCCACCGGCCTGATAAGACTCTCGACCTCCCCCGTAGCAGCTGGGTTCTTCTTTGTATCCAAGAAGGACGGCTCCCTACGTCCCTGCATCGACTACAGGGGGCTAAACACCATCACTGTCCCCTACAAATACCCTCTGCCACTAACATCTTCCGTATTTGAGTCTTTGCAAGGAGCAACCGTCTTCACCAAGCTGGACCTGCGGAACGCCTACCACCTGGTCCGCATAAGGAAGGGGGATGAATGAAAGACGGCATTCAATACCCCCAGTGGCCACTACGAGTCCTGCTGGTCCCCTTCGGCCTCAAGAACGCCCCGGCCGTGTTCCAGTCTTTGGTGAATGACATGTTGCGGGACTTCCTGGACAGATTTGTACATGTCTACCTGGATGACATCCTGATCTATTCTAGGTCCACCGGCGAACACATCCGGCACGTACGACTGGTTCTAAACCGACTGCTACAGAATCGGCTGTACGCCAAAGCGGAGAAGTGCAGCTTTCACCAAGAATCTGTATCCTTCTTGGGTTTCATACTGTCCCCTGGGTCGGTGCGGCCGGATCCCGAAAAGGTCAGGGCCATTGTCGACTGGCCCACCCCCACGTCCAGGACAGAGCTGTAGCGGTTCTTAGGGTTCGCCAACTTCTACCGGCGCTTCATCAAAAATTACAGCAGCATCAGGGCGCCGCTCACCGCCCTCACGTCCACCAAGGTGAGATTCGGCTGGACCAAGGAAGCTCAAGATGCCATGGACAACCTCAAGACCCGTTTCACCTCTGCCCCCATCCTTATCCAGCCGGACCCGGAAGCTGTCTGCGGCGGAGAGGAACTATGATGTGGGGAACCGCGAGCTGTTGGCGGTTAAGCTCGCGCTGGAGGAGTGGCGTCACTGGCTGGAGGGGGCATCCCAGCCTTTTGTGGTTTGGACCGACCATAAGAACCTGGCCTACATACAGTCTGCCAGTCTTCCCGTCAGGCCCGGTGGGCCTTGTTCTTTGGTCGGTTCAACTTCACCCTCTCCTACAGACCCGGGACTCGGAACGCCAAGCCCGACACTCTGTCTCGCCTCTTCCATGATGAAGGTGAGGAAGCCAACCCTGATGTAATCCTCCCTCCCAGTCGTGTGGTTGCAGGTATCACCTGGAAGGTCCGGCGAGTCATCGAGCGCGAGCTAAAGAAGGACCCGGACCCAGGGCTGGGCCCACCTGACCGGACCTTCGTGCCCACCGCCGCTCCTCCCACAGTACTCAAGTGGGGCCACGAATGCCGCTGGGCCGGCCACCCGGGTGGGGCTCGCACAGAAGAAATCATCAGGAGCCGGTTCTGGTGGCCCTCCGTGGCGGCCGACGTCCAGGAGTTCGTCGCTGCCTGCACCACCTGCGCCCGAAACAAGACATCACACCAGCCCCCCGCCGGACTACTCCAACCGCTCTCCATACCTGGGCGTCCCTGGTCCCATATCGCCTTGGACTTCGTCACGGGACTGCCGGACTCCAAAGGTAAAACGGTGATTTTAACTATTATAGACCGCTTCTCCAAGTCTGTCCGACTAATCGCTCTGGCCAAGCTTCCTTCCGCTCTAGATACCGCCAGAATATGTTTTGAACAAGTCTTCTGGATCTTTGGTATCCCCTCGGACATCGTCTCGGACCGGGGACCCCAATTCATCTCCCAGGTATGGAGAGCCTTCCACAAGTTCTTCGGAACGGACGTGTCGCTGATGTCTGGTGGCCACCCCCAGTCCAACGGGCAGGCCGAGAGGGCCAACCAAGTAGTGGAGACCACCCTGCGCTGCATATCCGCCCAACACCCAGAACGCTGCAGCGAGAATCTCGCCTGGGTGGAGTATGCAATAAACACCGCACGCTGCTCCCCAAGCACCGCACGCAAGCCCAAGCAACCACCGTCACCTCCGCCAACCGCAAACGCCGCCTGGCCCCCAGTTACAAGGTGGGGCAACTCGTCTGGCTGTCTACTAAGAACATACCTCTAAGAACAGAATCCCGCAAACTGAGCCCCCGCTTCATCGGTTCCTTCCCAATCACCCGTGTCCTCAGCCCTGCAGCCGTCCGCCTCCACCTGCCCCGCTCCATGCGTATCCACCCCACCTTCCACGTCTCCCACATCAAACCTGTCGTCCAATGCTTATTGCATTGCATAATCCACAAGGACTGTCTGTTGCTTTTGTGGTTTTACCAATTTGCACTCTATTAACACATCGTATACCATAGCAAATGTCAGTACAAATGCTTGGCCAGTGAAAGTGTGGCAAATTACTTTTCAATATCTTGTATTTTCCTAAATGCGCCGCCATTGTGGTATAGTAAGCTACTTGGAAGAATACTTTTCCAAGCAGTTACAGTATGTGGTACTTATATATGTGTAGTAATCTCTATACTAACACAAGAGGATTGGTTTGTGGAAACAGGTATAGGAGAGGTGAGGTGGAGGAGAGGTGGAAGACTGAGATAAAAAACACAAAAATGTTCAATGTTGGTTTTGAACCATAGGTGTCAAAATATATAGTGCATCACTGTTTGTTGTGGGGCTGCATACCTACAGACCAGTCTGGATGCCCACACTGAACCCTAGCCACCTTTAAAAGCACCAACATTGAACATGTTTTTGTGTGTCTCTGTGTATGTCTGTGTGTGTGTGTCCTTTACCTGTAAAAAGCGCATGCTACCAGAAAACACTATGGGAAGCAGGTAAGCCGACAAAGGCACTGAGATGCTTTGGGCAATGTATTGCTGGCAATCCTTGAGTCCTGTCATAAATGTAGATGTTACTGTGACTGGTACCAACTACTTAAGCATTGATGCAGACCATCTAAACCAAATTGCCATCCATTTATTTAAAAACATTTATTTAACCATTTATTTTTGCCATGCCTAGATGTGAAAGATCTGTCTCATTTTTATTTCATTTGATTGGCATTGCTTTTTTTTGTTTAATTTGATGTAGTTGTAGTTGTAGTTGAAGTCAAATTTAGAAATCTGGAAAACCCTGTGACCCTGAGCAAACCTTTCTGTCTCAGTTTAGAGATAACTACACAATTATTAGTACCACAAAACCACGGGGAAAGTATTCTTTCAACTGGCTTACTATAACACGATGGAAGAACATTTAGGACAATGAAAGATATTCAACTGTCTTTTGTCCCACTTTCACTAGCCAAGCATTTGCACCAACATTTGTGGTGTTGTATAGGATGTGTCAGAAGAGTGTCAAGGGTTTACAAACTTCACAGCACCTCTCTTTGTCTGCAATCTCTGCTTATTTGTAATTATGTTATAACCACATAAAATGTCTACCATTATAATGTGTAACGTATAGTTTTTTTAGACATATATCAATCTTAAATTTTGAAGACATAAATGTATTTAATGGGTATATTTTTAAGATTTTTCATCACTCTGCAGTGAACAGCTTGGTTTACCTTGACTTTACTGATATCTACATCAAAATTTAATAACTTCAAATAGTTTCCATTCTTAAGGATAATTAGCCCTTATTACTTCCACAGACTTGTGGAAAAACACAATATATTCATTGACATGATTCCTTACCTAAGGTGAATATAATTTCATGCCGGATTACCACTTTCACACAGTTATTTTTCAGAACTCCTGGGTGGAAGAGACAAATGATCATAGAGATATAATGTGGAAAGAAGTGTCATAATTTGTTAAAAGTGACATAAATTTAAAACACAAGCAACATTTTGAATATGGAAGATTATTTAAGGTACTGTCTCAGAAATATGTGAACATCAGTATATAATTACAGATTGTGCTCCGCCTATTGTAAGCCTACTACAAAATCATGTTTTATTGATTTGCTATGTGTCAGCAATTTAAAAAATAATTTAAAAGAAACTTCAATTCTCAATCTGGTTAGAGTTTCCAAATTCTCCCTTTGTCCAAATGGGTTTCCTCCGGGTTCTCCGGTTTCCTCCCACAGTCCAAAAACATGGATTCAAGATAAATTGACTGCTCTACAAAAAGAGTGTGTTTGTTTGTTTTATGCATGAGTAAGCATGCCCAGCGATAGATTGGCACTCTGTCCTGGGTGTATCTGTGCAGTGCCTAAAACTTTCTCCCCTGGATGGGCAAGGGCACCCCCACCATGACCATGGTAGAGGATTAAGTGAAAGATAATGAATTAATGAATGAATGAAAGGGAAAAGAAAATATTTCCTTTGTGCAGGCATTATTTTATGTTGTTTTTTTTTTGTTTTGTCTTTGTTTTGTTTTTTTTGTATTCTTATGATAGTCAATCCAGACCCTGGTAGGTTGCCTATATTAATAAAAAGACACTCGTTTTATGCTTTGTATTTACCTAGCAGTAGTGTAGGCATACAAGAGATATGTTCAAGGTGCTCAAATACAAAAATGCAGGACTAACACAATGCATTGAGTGCAATAAATACATGAGCGGTACTGTACTACATCTTAGACAATCCAATTACGGTATGGGCCATTCCTCCACTTCAAATTGTCAGGTTCTGATCATTTACAACAGGCAAGTCTTTAAGGTGGTGGAGTCTTTAACGTTAATGCTGGGGTCACTGAGTCTGCTTCAGTGCCGGTGATTGTTCACTCTCTAGCACATTAACTGCAAACAGCACAACAAGGTGCCTCTTTTCACAAATTTGCAATGTCAGCACAGGCAAAATCTTTATAGGCCTGCCTTTCTAGTCATTGTGGTGTTTCTGCTTACATGACCTTCTCTGCACCAGCCCCTTGTTTGTGCCTTATCTGCTCTTTCATGATGTCCATGCCTTTAGATGTTGAACAAACTTTTTGACATCTTTTTGATCCATGTCAACCTGGATTGCATTATCCTTATGTGACGAGATTCACTCCATACCATATCATTCTGCATCTTCAACTTTCACCCAAGCAGGGTGCCCCATCAGATTTGCTGCTTGGTCAGCAACAGATCCATCTTTCCTAACAATGTATCGTGTTTAGTAGCAAGTGGCCTTTGAATGTAGAATGAATTGCTCTTATTTTTGGGGTCCCTGAACTGCATGCCCCCCATGCCACCTTTCCTAAACATGGGGCAGTTTTAGCAGCATTCTGTTTACCAAGCCAGGCTTTACACCTTGTAGCATTGTTGCATGAAGCTCAAGTTGACATCTTTCTTCATTTTGCTCATTTCTGCTCAAGTGCTTACTATAATCCACTGAGGGCCCTTTCCATTTTTTTGCCCTGAAGACTTGCTATTTCATTCTGACAAGAGAGGCGCGATAAAGACAATCTGGAGGCAGACAGGTTGCTTATTGTAAGCTTAAGACATTTTAAGGAAGCAGTGGAAAATTGCTCAGAGCAAATGGTAAGTGGAAAAAGATTTGATACATGCACTCACACTTTTCTGCTTAACATTTAACTGTCTACCACACAGACAATAGTGCATATTGGAATTAAATTAGTCGTCACATTAATGATTGATGATAAAACATAAAAAACACAATGTAAGACAATGTGGGGAATACCAAATGAGCAGATATTAAATATCACCTCTAACAGTCCAAATAAATCCCAGATGCTACAAATTCAAACATTTACATTAAAACAGGCAGTAATTTGTAATAATAATAATATATGAATTTCGACTTTGGTTTTCCACTTAGTAAATCAGAATTTTGAGATTAAAAAGTCAGAATTCTGACTTAGTAAGTTGTAATTCTAACTTGGAAAGTCAGAATTCTGAGATAAAAAGTCAGAATTCTAATTTACTAAATCAGAAT
>JAFMOD010000506.1:1653144-1712141 GCA_019802435.1 Corydoras maculifer
CTGGACAACGGACTGGGCGGCGTGCGGCCCCTGGACAACGGACTGGGCGGCGAGCGGCCCCTGGACCTCGGGCTGGGCGGCGTGCGGCCCCTGGACAACGGACTGGGCGGCGAGCGGCCCCTGGACCTCGGGCTGGGCGGCGAGCGGCCCCTGGACCTCGGGCTGGGCGGCGTGCGGCCCCTGGACCTCGGGCTGGGCGGCGTGCGGCCCTTGGACAACGGGCTGGGCGCCGTGCGGCCCTTGGACAACGGACTGGGCGGCGTGCGGCCCCTGGACAACGGACGGGGCGGCGAGCGGCCCCTGGACAACAGACTGGGCGGCGAGCGGCCCCTGGACAACGGACTGGGCGGCGTACGCTGGGTGGACCTCGGCAGGCACGCACGCTGGGTGGACCTCGGCGGGCACGCACGCTGGCTGGACCTCGGCGGGCACGCACGCCGGGTGGACCTCCACCTCGGGATCGCCATCCTGCACACAGTAAAGGTACACCCCCACCGCTACACCAAAGAACAGGGCAATCTCCGTCTCAGACTGCCCCGGATTCACCCCATTGCCGGCACACTCCTCCATATTAATGGACACAATCGGTAACTCCGGTACCGCCCCCTCGCAGCGCAATCCAGACACGGCGCGATCCGGCGCGATCTGCCCCGCAGCGCACGTGGCTCCGCGCCGGCGGCGCGCACCGCGTCTGGATCTCACGACAGGGGGCTTTACATAATGGACTGGGCTATCAGCCCAGAACTCCTCAGAGTTCAGGAGGCTACGTATGGGCAGAATATGCCCATACAGGTATGACTCCCCCGCTTCATCATCGGAAACCTCGACCAGATCAAGGCCATCCTCAACGCGGAGCGCTTCATATCCGTACCGCCACATAAACTCATCATCGGAGTCATAATACTCCGATATCACTACGTCGGAGCCGTCCTTACGGCTCCGGGACGGCGGGCTGTGCATAGCGGCGCACTCGTGGTCACGACGGAGGGCGCCGCGAGTACGAGGCTATACGCTATACGGCTCCCGCAAAGAAAATTTTTTAAATTAGCTTACCTGGGCTCTGGACTCCCCAATGAATGGCACTTCGTGATGTTACACTCGCCTACCTAGAGATTAAAGCAGCTGCGCATCGGAAGCGCAGAGCCGTCGCGTTCTAACGCGCTGAAGGGAGCCAGGCACGCAGGTAGCAGGGAAATGGAATTTTATTAAAAGTGTAGAGACACCACAAAACACAGGTACCGACGAGTGAACATAAACTAAACCACGAAGTGCACCGAGTACAGGGAAAGAAGGAAATAAATACAAATGTAAATGTAAATGTAAATGAAAACCAATCACGTGCACAAAACCACCAATGAACAGAAAGAGACAATTAAACAAACTAAATGACATTAATTAAAGTAAATTAACAAACACAGAACAGGTGCCCTAGGCTCCCGTTACATTTCATAAATTTAATTTATTTAATGGTTAAAAATTAACCAAACACTTTATTGAGCTTTAGAAATATATGGGTAAGAATGGTTGATTACTGGATATTCTGCTAATAATATGAAATAAACATTTCCAGGAATAACCAGATGCCTAATTTACAGATGTGGAAAATGTTTTGGCTGACTTTAGTTCCTTAGGCCCAAGGCATAGTTTGAGAATAAGCTCCCTTTTTCTTTTCTGTCAGCAGGAAAGAAATGCAATACCTTTGTGATGTTTTCTTAGTTCCTAATAGGTCTTGTATTTATCATAGCTTAAAATGTGAATGATGGCAATTTTTGACTTTTCTAACTTTATATATTTTTTTCAATTTAAAAGCAGACAAATAGAATATAGTAAAATTGTTTACTCAGTATAATTAGAGTTCATAAAGAATAGCTTTCAATCAATGCTGTAGACAGATTTAATATTTAGTTGTTTTCTAAATTGAAAAGAGGTAAAAAATACCTTATTTCCATTTAATTACCACTTAATGTTTGCTGGACTCTGCTAAATAAACAAAAAGCGCTATAGTACATTACAAAAATACATTGTCACAAAGCAGTTGTACAGTATTCCAAGCCTGAAACTCCCAAAGAACAAGTCAAAACAGCAGTGGCAAGAGAAAAAATCTCTCTGCTATGATGTTTTTCAAGGAAGAAACCTTGGGAGGACAAAGGCTTAGTGGGAGACTCATCCTGTTTTACGGCCAGGCAGCATCTACAGTGCAGGACAGCCATGTACAGACTGTGTAGTAATCAGTCGTCCGTATTTAACAATTGGATAAACTATAACTATAACCCTTCACATGCAGGGTTATAGTTTATTTTAGTTTAGCCTTGTCTATCTAAAATTGGTCACCTCCAAAAAGCTGCTAATTAGTTAAACATGATTGGAGAATATTGTGGAGGTACCTAGTTTTACATTCAGCTGCCCTGTTTGCTCTTTGCTTTTAAGCATTAGGAATCACAATACACAATCACAAGCAGACCTTGTAGAAGATCAAATGGAAAATAATGAATAAAAAAAAAATAATAATAAAATAAAATGAAAAAGGAAATAATTTTATGAGTATTTGTGATTAATATATGTAACACCTTAAATTGACATGTTTTCATGTCATTTCTTTCTTTTGATTAAATATGTACTAATTACAGCCAGTTGTATAAATTTGCAAGGAACACTTGTAGTACATACTCTTTGTACCATATGGACACCAAGTTAAAGGCTACTGCATATGAGAGCTTAGAGTGTGTTTTGTTCTTTGTTGTCTGCTTTGCAAATGTGGGTGTAATATTCTGTTTCATGAAGAGTTGCTTCTAGTGTTGAAGAAGGAAAGAGAATGGGTGGCTTTGTTGACCCTGAAAAACTCATATGGACTTCTGCCATCTCTTAGCGTGGGTTTATCAAATGTTTTACTCATATGACACCAATACAATTTAGGAAAAATCCCCAGTAAATTTACATTCTTAGGAGCCCATATCTGGATGGTTCTATATTTACTTTGACTTTATCAGATAACTGTATAACACCGTCTTGTGCTAATTGACTAAACACAACAAAGCATAGCATGTTTTGTCTGGTAATTCATTCAGACAAGAAGTCAGTTTGAAAAACATGCTCAATATCCTTTTTGTTCTCCCTTCAGAAGATGAATAGCAGGACATTTTTCATGTCTGACGCAGCTTCAAATGGTTCTTTCTTATCTTTTTTATAAATTCATTGTGGGTTAAATTATTTTCATCAATACCGACCTTATTGGCTTAATAATCACACAGCTACTGTAATAAGTGCTAACAAAATGGTAACTGTACAAACTACTTTAGTTTCTGCAGATTTTCTCTTGCTAAATCAAGACACCATCTGTTTCTCAGTGAGAGAGCCATTAACATACACAAAGGGCGTAAGCATCTGAACTGCCACACTTGGGATAACTTTACAGATGGTTTCATTTTAATCTCAATACACATGGATAGCAGTAAAGGCTATAAAAAGAAGTCAGCTGAATCAACACTACAAGGTGTGTAGCATTGCGGAGTAATTACCACAAAAACTTTTGCAGACAATACTCTAGTCAGCTCATGTAGCTGAATCCTTAAATTTCTGGAATATGGAAACTGTTTGTCAAAGCAAGATGGAAGTTGTACTCGTAAATTGCCACAGCCATTCTTACGCACAGGACATCAAAGGAGTTGAACCAGAAGATGAACTAGACTGGGATAATTTTACTACACCCATACAGGTGTGTTTGAATGTTGCTGTATGGGGATTTATAGAAATAGTCATAGCATTATATGTGCTGGAACATTGTTCTGCCACAGATCAGTTTTCTGCCAAATGAGATCAGGTTATTGTTATGTAAAAAAGTATAGATTATTTACACTATAAAAATTAAAGTAATGGCAAAGCATATCAATGGTTGATGATTCTGCATTATTTGTTCAAAGTAGGAGTAGGGTGCATTGCAAACACAACTTAAATTTTTTTACCAGGTTCTGTAATGCTAAGATATATGTTTTATTATTTTTCTGTAGGTGTATCTAAGAAATTAACTATTCATGCTGATAGTAAAATGTGATGCCTTAATGATTTAGCTGAAATTTGTGGTTTACAGCAGAAATGTTGCCCCACTCCTTTTTACAATGTTGTTCATGTTTAATGAGGTTTGTGGCTCTGCTATGGCATTTAAATGGGGCTAAGATTTAAACTTTAACTGGGCGAGCACACTTTGGTACACAGAAGAGTACATGTTCTATGACTGAAAGTTGCCCATGAACTATAGCTAGAATTTAAACCTAATTGATTGCACCTCTGGGTGGCATGGTAGCTTAGTGGTTAGCACATTTGCCTCTTAGCACTGGGGATCCAGTTTTGAATTCCAATCTGAGTGGAGCTTCCACACAAAAAACATGGATTCTACGTAAAGTGAATGCTCTAAATTGCCCTTTGTAGTGTTTAGTGTAAGTGAGGGTGTCCAGTGTTAGATTTGCGCCCTTGTCCTGGTTGTATCCGCCCAGCACCCGAAACGTTCTCCCCTGGATGGGCATTGGGAACCCCTCCGCGACCCTAGTAGAGGATTAAGAGTAAGATACATCAATGATTGAATGCTCCTCCACCACTTTGCTTGATATTTCGTGCTTGGTTTTCACAAAATGTAGTGCAAAAAACTAGTGGCCAAACATCTCTCTTCTTCAAAAAATATTGTTTAAAATTTCTTATGGTTTGTCATATGCAGTTATTGCTGCCATGATCTTTTTAGAAGATTAAGAAGATTCTTCATCTGGCAACAATTACAAACGCGTTATTGTACAATTATCCATTTGTGAAGCTGGTCAACTATGTCAGGTTTTCCAATTGTGAACAAAAACCTTAAATTGTTTCAAAATGACTTTATAATATATTAGTTTTAATAGTTTTTTTTAAACATGTCCTTTTGTGTTTATATTATGTTTAATAAGGTGTTTTCATTTTTATTATTTAAATATGCACAAATGTAGAACAAATTTAATTATTTGGTAAAACTTACTAACTAATCAGAATCAGTTTTATTTGCCAAGTATGTTACACACACAAGGAATTTTAATGGTATACATTATGCATTACTAACACATAGATGTACATAATCACACTAATAAAGTGTTATAAGAATATGCCATAAAACTATATAACACAAAGTGGCATAATGCATTATAAATTATATGTTTTAACTGGGGGGGGGGGGGGGGGGGGGGGGGGGGGGGGGGGGGGGGGGGGGGGGGGGGGGGGGGGGGGGGGGGGGGGGGGGGGGGGGGGGGGGGGGGGGGGGGGGGGTTCGCCTCTCAGCGCTAGGGATTCCCGGTTCGAATCCCCATCTGGGTGGAGTTTCCATGTTCTCCCCGTGTCTGCGTGGGTTTCCTCCGGGTTCTCCGGTTTCCTCCCACAGTCCAAAAACATGGAACAAGTTAATTGAATTCTCAAAATTGCCCCCTATAGAGTGTGTGTGTGTGAGTGAGTGTGTGCCCAGCGATGGATTGGCGCCCTGTCCTGGGTCTATCTGCCCAGCGCCCGACGTTCTCCCCTGGATGGGCATGGGGAACCCCACCGCGACCCTAATAGAGGATAAGCGGGAGATAATGAATGAATAAATGTTTTAACTGTTCATCAAATTATTATAGATATCGGTGACATAAAGCCTTATAACCTTTGTGTTTAACGAACACTTTTTCTGAAAATGACTTTTTAAGTGCTCATAACTGTTTATAAACGCTTATAAGCTCTCTTTACAGGCAACAAGTGTTGTACATAGTAGTACACAGTGACTTATAAAAGTTTGTAAATGCTCTTTACAGACTTTAAGTAAAGTGTAATCACCTTGGTTTTAGTAAGAAAGTCTAAACATGCAAAAAATCAAAAGTTTAAAGTTCATATTATAATGCATTGTCATTTTGTGTTATAAAGTCTTATGTGAAATTGTTATAACAGTGTATGACTATGATTATGAACATCTATATATATTAACAAATGCTTATGACAAATGTTATAAGTGCTATGAAAACTTTATAAATCTTTATAAATGCAGTTATAATGCATTATGAATACTGGATTCATAGAAAGTGTTACCAATTATTTTTACTTGCAAAACCCAACATGATGGTTGTGGTCAAAAAGCAGTGGCAGCAGTTATACAGCATTATGTGAAATGCTGAGCAGTGTCAGTTAAAGTCCGTGGAAAAGGCCCACTGTGATAACTTTGTGAACATAAGAATTGAACTGCCATCAATCAGATTAATAGCAACACTCCTGATAAAAAATTGATAATTGATCAAATAGTTCCTTAGCTAGATGATAAACTTTATGGAAAAATGTATTGGGGCATAACTAACGGGCCTCCACTGGTTAGGACATATTACATTTACAGGAGTGTTTATGATATCACATTCAAAGTTAGTCTTCACTCTTCTTAAACGACTTCGAGGAAATCTTTGAATGGTCTGTTGAGATTTTTGTCCATTTTTTTCCAGTTGGACATTTGTTACGACAGGCACTTATGTCGTATGAGAAAACTTGTCTCTCTATCTCATCATTCTAGTTCATTCAATGAGTTGGGTCATGGCTCTGTTGGGGCCAGTTATGTTCTTCCACACCCAGCTTTTATATAAATTTTTTGCTTCCCACAAAATTGTATAAAAAAAATGCATCACTAGGTGCTTAAGAGGTGTGTTCCAATATGTTTTTAATAGTGTATAATGATGTATGGGATTATATCCTAGAAATGAAAATAATTTTTTTCCAGATATATATTTCAATGTAAATTCAAACAGACCTTGCTTCTGTATTTACATACTACATTAAAATAGGAAACTTAACAATTATGCTTTATGACTAAGAATCGTCATTAGACAGGCAGATGGACAGAAAGATACGGACAGACAGATAGATAAATAATAGTAGAAACACTGTTACATTTATTTTATATAATAGTGTATCCCTATGTACAGATATCCTATTATTTCATTAATAAGGTAAAAAAAAAAAAGAGAAGGATAAGCATTTTTATTGCTTTTGTGTCCGAAGAAGATAAAACTGCATAGTATCGCAATGACGCAATTTTATGTTTTCATTTAAAAATTTATATGTTAAGAAAATTTGATACATTCAAAACTATTTACTGTATGTCTATTACCATTTGTCATTTATATTATTACCATAATGTAAACAATGCCCTAACCAGCTTTGAATTTATTGTCACTTCAGGACAATAATTGGAACTAAGACAATATTTTTTAAAATTTAAATAAAATAACCATAACATTATGAAAATAGCTATTCTGTAATTAAAGTATATTTTTTAAATTACTCATACATTTCAAAATGGCCATTCTGTAATTATAGTATGTTTTTTAAAAATAAATCATACATTATTTCTTCATGACATTATGTAGTCTCTGTGTGGGGTTCAGCACTAGGGATTTCCGGTTCAAATCCCCATCTGGGTGGAGTTTCCATGTTCTCTCCGTGTCCACGTGGGTTTCCTCCGGGTTCTCCGGTTTCCTCCCACAGTCCAAAAACATGGATCAAGTCAATTGAGTTATCCAAATTCCCCCATATAGAGTGTGTATGTGTGCGTGTCTGTGTGAGTGAGTGTGTGAGTGGATGGATTGGCGCCCTGTCCTGGGTGTATCTGCCCAGCGCCCGAAACGTTCTCCCCTGGATGGACATGGGGAACCCCCCCACGACCCTAATATAGGATAAAGCGGAAGATAATGGGTGAATGGATAGTCTCTGTGTTTTATTTCTATAATTAACTAATTGATATTTGGCTATGAACAGGACCGAGGATTGTTAATCTTACACATAATGTCATTATGGAGTTCCCTAAAACATTGTAAAACGTTTAATGAATTTCATGTTTAATATATGTTTCCTAGGTCTTTATGGGTTTACATTAATGCATTTATTTTGCAAAAAATATAAATATTTTTTTTAGATTTTTGTGCAGTATATTTCTCCTCGGGCGGGATGGTGGCTTAGTGGCTAACATGTTTGCCTCTCAGCTCTGGGGATTCAGGTTCGAAAACTGATCTGGGTTGAGTTTCTATGTTCTCCCCATGTTCGTGTGGGTTTCCTCTGGGTTATCCAGTTTCTTCCCACAGTCCAAAAACATAGATTCAAAGTAAATTGAATGTTCTAAATGACCCCATATAGATTGTGTTTGTGTGTGTTTGTGAGTGAGTGAGTTTGTTAGTTATTGAGTGTGCCCAGCAATAGATTGGCGTCTTGTTCTGTGTATCGGTGTATCTGCCCAGCGCCCAAAATGTTCTTCCTTGGATGGGCATGGGGAACCCTCCGCGACCCTAGCAGAAGATTAGGCGTAAATAATAAACGAATTAATAAATATTTATCACAGACAAAACAAGCAATATTACTGTTCTGTTTCAATCTGGAAAATTTGTATAATTTGTTTCTCCTGGTTCTCCGGTTTCCTCCCACAGTCCAAAAACATGAATTTAACTTAAGTAAACTTGCTTCTCTAAATTGCCCCTATATACTGTAGTGTTAGTAAGTGTGTTTCCAGTGATTGATTAGAGCTCTGTCCTGGGTGTATCTTCCTAGCACCCAAAATGTTCTCCTCTGGTTGGGCATGGGAATCCTCTGTGACCCTAGTCCCAAGTATAGGATCAAGTGTAATAGATTGATGTCAGAAAAGCTCTTATTTAATGTGTTGGTGTCCCAGTATTGTTTTTATACAGTACTTGGTTGCTATTTAATCATTGTACCCATTTTTAAATCATAATATTCCCACCAAACATTTTGTTTTCTCATGTTCAGATTTTCCTCCTCTTTTATTTTGGTCTTTGTTTATCCCCACTAATTCTATATATATTATATATCTATAATATATTGATGCTCTCTTATTATCAATTGCCCTTTTTTCTATCATTAATTGCTATTTCTGAATTCTCGTCATTTCTCCTTTTTTGTTTTACCATGTTCACATATTTATTGATCATCCCTTATATGTTCTTTTCTTCTTTATCCTGCATGTCTCCTCGTTCTTTCCTCCTTGTTTAGGAGCCGGAGGCTCTCCAGCAGGCAGAGCAGCGTTGTGCACAGCTAGCACAGTCCAGGCATGAATTAAAAGTGCAAGTGGCCCAGTTAGAATTGCGTGTTGAACAGGAGGAGGACACTAACATTCAGCTCAGCTCACTGCGTCACACACTTGAAGCTGAGTGCTGCAGCCTACGACAAGACTTGGATGAGTTGGAGACCACACTCACTGTGGTGGAGAAAAACAAGCAGGTGTTGGAGCACTACACACATGGATGTTCATAGCTTTATCCTTTTCATAATACTGATCAGAGGTGATGTAAATAGGCCTTTTGACTACATTATATTTTTACTAGACATTAATTTGAATATAATACATCAAACTGCATGCCAATTTAAAAATAAATCTTGCTATATTTTAAGTTGGTAAATTCATATATAAGTTTATATTAATAATTTAATATTCATATCGGCATCTTATTGCTGATATACTATACTCTTAATTCATTCACTGTGTTTTGATGAATTGCCAGATTCTTTGCCTTCCGTACCTTGAAGCAACCATCTCATTAATCTTGCTCTTTTGAACTGTCAATTGTTCAAGAACTGGTTACTTTCAGAATAATAAAGAGCTAATAAGCCATTGTTGGTCTATTGAGAAAAGTCCCTTTTTTTTGCAGGGTGTTTTCTCTGGTAAGCTTTGCATTAAGTACCTGGAACGAAGCTTAACACAAGACCAGACCTGTATTGTCAGTTTGCTTTTCTACACTTGCGTGTATTTGCATGGCTTTTGTTGCTATAGAAGGGGTCTTAAGGACTTCAGTTTCACACTTGAAGGTTCCAATATTAATTGCAGTTCAGAGTAGTAAGTTTGCAACATAATTGAAAAGACAGACTCTGGCAATAAGTTCCTGGAAATGTGTTGTTACTTTTTGGAATTAAATAATACCTTTGAATCTCACTTTACTTTTTATTTGTATTGTAGAATTTGATTATTTTCTTAGTGACTGAACATATTTTCTTGTTTTCCACAGTACAAACAAATTGTTACCTTAGCACCCCTGCATTATCTGAATGAACAAAACACCTTTCTGCTATGTTGTTTCACTACCTACTTATTATCCGATATACTTTTTTTTAAATCAGATTTCTTTTTTGATTAACTTAGTTAAATAACAGATGGCTTCCAAATATTTGCCTAGTTACGTGTTTCATCTGAGGATAACATATAAAAGAATGAAAATGCTTTGAGGTAAGAAAAGAGTAAAATGAAAGTGATGATTGTAGGTTGAAGGTACTCATGAAGCTTGTATTCCACCCCCACATAAACACATCTGTTTTTGAAGCAATAGTTTTAGATAGACTTGCAAGTATTTACACTTGCAGATGCAGAATTGCACAAACCCAACCATACATCCCTACCCACGATAAAAAACATAAAGCAGCATTTGTACATGATGAATTTTAGGCTGTTTATATGCATCACACCTATTGGTATGTTTCAAAGAGTTGACCTTTTATGAAAATTAACATGTACCACTTTTTTAGGCATCTGATTTAACTGTGAGGAAGCTTTCAGAGGAACTCTCCCAGAGGGAAACATTGGTGCAAAAGTTCCAGAAAGAGAAGGAGCACTTTGTGGAGCTGAGCCAGGTAAGTTGGCTTTGTGCTGAAATGTGTATATCACTAATTTACTTTTTGCTTTTGAAAGTCAAAAATATAGGCAAACGTAATAACACTCAGTGGAAAATAAAACAAGATGATGTAACCCTACACAGACTATCATGTTTGTGCAAAATCGTACACATAAATGTGTGAATAGCTTTTTATTATTATTTATTAGTTCCTTTGTGACTCAGACGGCACCCTAGCTTAGTGGTTAGCACATTCGCCTTTCAGCGCTGGGGATTCCAAGTTCAAATCCCACTCTGGGTGGAGTTTCCATGTTCTCCCCGTGTCTTCATAGGTTTAACCTAAAAACATATATTTTTTACACAAGTATATGACAGACAATATATAATAGTATACTTGGTTATTTATTTCTTTTTTAAAATCACTATTACTATTATATTTATTTTGAATTTAAAGACAGGTGTCAACTGTTATACCAGGTGGGTCATTCCAGATACTGAAGCAAAGGATTTAATATATGTTCTAATTTTAAAAATAAAATAATTTTTGCTACTCCCAGATCTGTAATATGGACTCATTTTCTACAATATATATATATATATATATATATATATATATATATATATATATATATATATATATATATATATATATATATATATATATATAAACACCGATATTGGGTTCTACTTTATTTGTAGGTCAGATTATATTTTATACATTTTGCAAAAGTAGTAAATAATTCATGGCGTAGGCTGCACAAATTTTAAGCATGAGTGCATGAACTTATGCTTAAACTTCACTTTTGTTGGTTCTTTTTCTCACTTTTCATACCTGTTTGCACACTCACACACACACACACACACACACACACACACACACACACACACACTCTCTCTCTCTCTCTCTTTCTCTCTCTCTCTACATGGGGCAATTTAAAGCATTCAACTTACCTGAATCCATGTTTTTGGAAAACACACACAGACACAGGAAGAACATGGAAACTCCACCCAGATTGGGGATTGAGTTCATTGTGTCACCTTTGCAGGGGATAGAGTACTCTAAATGACAAATTAAAGAAATTGTGGGTTTAGTTTGCATGTGCACATTGGTACCACTTCCAATTATGGCTTTAAATTTATACAGTGTGGTGGAAATGTAAAAGACTAACTTTGAACACAAGTGTGCCATAGCAAGCCCAGAGAAAATTAAAGCAATGTGTTTGCGTGTTGTGTTGTTTGTGTTGTTTTTTTTCAGATGTTCCACATGTTTTTTTGAGTGTTCTACATGTTCCTTAGTTCTTTAATTCATGCATCAGGTCCCACTCTGTTATTCCTTCCAGTGTTGTTCCGCAAAGGTCACTGTAACACATGCAGATTCTATTCCAAATGCAGTATTGACATTTTATACATAAACCCTGCAGTGGGGTATGCTTAAGACTTAAATACAGGTCTCACACAGTAGTATGACATTTTCAAAAGATTCAATCTAATTTTAAGTGTTTGATATAAAACATATATTTTTGAGCTTTAGTTTAACTTGAGATGGTAAAGATACAATACCAGTTTGGACACACCTCCTTATTTCTCCACTTATTGTCCATTTAATCAGTTCCACTTACCATAAAGATCTCATCTTGTTTGGGGACTACAGTATAAGTTGTGTTAGTTTTTTATGTTTTTTAATGGTCAGGATACCAATTGTAGCACCACAGAGCAGGTATTATCTGGTTGGTGCTTTATTCTTATTGCAGTTGTGTCACTGGAGTGTTCAAATGAAAATAGAGCAGCACTGCTGCAATAAAACCACCACCAGTTCTACGAAAGTCCTAACCAATAGAGAACAAGAACCAACAGGGGTTTAACAAAAAAGAGAACATATATTTACAGTTACAGTCTGTAATTGTCTTACTACAAAGTCTAATGAAGGTATATATTCCATATAAAATATATGTAAAGTTGAGAAAATAAACATTAAAGAAAGAATGGGATGTCCAAAGTTATGATTGATAATTATAAAGCATCACTGGACCAATGACAGTTACATCTTTGTGGTAACGTAAATAAGGATAAAGCCATCCTTCCAACTGACAGCACAACTCAAATTCAATTATTTATATAGCACTCAAAAAAATTGTAATATCAAAGCAGCTTTACAATTTTTTAACCACCAAGAAGCAACCCAAAGTGACAATAGCAAGCCCATCCTAGTATTTGCTTTTTTTTTTTAAATGGTGCTTGGTTTTAGAAGAAAAAAATGTACCCTATGACAAAGTAAAATTGGTTTAAGAAAAAATGGATTCTTGAATGCTCTAAATTGCCCGATATAATCTATGTTTGTGTGTGTCTGTGTGTCTGTGCGATTGAGTGTGCCCAGCCATAGATTGGCACCCTGTCCTGGATGTATCTGCACAGTGCTTGAATTCTTCTCGCCTGGATGGGCTTGGGGAACTCCCACGAGACCCTAGTAGAGGATTAAGAGGAAGATAATGAATTAATTGATTTTCAAATAATTGTTACTTAAGTAAACTTTAAACTTTGTTACTTAAGTTACTTTAAGTAAAAATTACTTAAATCTGAACCACTAGTTGTTTTAAATGATTTGTTTATCAAATTCTCTCTAATCCTTGGTAAAGCTGACCTGATGGCTGTCTAAAATCATGTATTCCAAAAATCTAACTGCCAGGCTTCAAACAGTAGCACACACTATACTGTTCTCTGTGGGAATGTAAAGGCACACATGCGTTATATGTCTGGCCTGATGCTTCAATGTCAAGGTCACTTGAGGGAAGCAGTAAATATATCATTTCCAGGCGACTGTGTTACATGAATCAGATATCTCGGGAACAAGTTAAAAAATGTTATAAGTTTAAGATTGCAATTTTTATTAAGCCAATGTAATTTGCATGGATAAAATGGATGGGTAATGCTGATGTAAGTTTTTAGGGTGTTTTTCACCCTAAGGGGTTTTATAATAGGATCCTACTGTAAAGAGATTGTAGAAAAATATGAGCACAAAATAATAACGATAATAATTACAAGAAGGGTGGCTTGGTGGCTTAGTAGTTAGCCCCTTCACCTCTCAAAACAGGGGATCCAGGTTTAAATCCCAATCTGGGTGGAGTTTCCATGTTCTCCCTGTGTCTGCGTGGGTTTCCTTTGGGTTCTCCAGTTTCCTCCCACAGTCCAAAAATATGGATTCAAGATAAACTAAATGCTCTAAATTGCCCCATATAATGCATACCTGTGTACCTGTGTGAGTGAGTGTACCTAACGATAGTTCCAGTTCTTCCCTGGATGGGCATGGGGACAACCCACTAAACAGCTTTTTAAAATTCAGGGTTTTTTTGTACATTTTCTATGAACAGTACAACTTCTAACAATCATAGACAAAACAGAGTTTGTGGGTGAATTATCACAATTACTCTGTAATAAGGTTTAAATGAAAATGTCATTAAAGTGCATTAAAAAAGAAAAAACAGAAATGAAAACAATTCAAGGAAAAATTTCACCTTAGTCTTACACTTGAAATAACCCTGCGGGAAGTCTGCTTGAGGAAATTCCTCAACCTTGCTCTGCTTACCATTATTATCTTTTGTTCCCTCTGAAGAACTGAGCATGAAAAGTGGTTCAAAAGAGTGGACGCTCAATTTTTTGTTATCTTTATCTGTAATTGCTTTGCCTAATTTTCTTTCCCACTATTGACCATGCTTGCAAACTGCTAGAGTCAAACAAATAATAATTGTGTCAACGGAAATAAAAAGTGTCCAATTTACTGTTTGTTTCTGTCTGGCTTGCTCAGATGGTTTAAATAGTCATGGTATTTGTGTCGAAGGCTTGGACTTGATTAAGTTATCAAGCTGCAAACTTCCTCTGACAAACTCCACAGCTGAGGTAATTTAACTTATCCCAGCAGTGGATCAAAGATGGTAGAAAGGCAAATGAGAGCCATGAGATTTAATACCTCGTATGTTGTGCAGACTGAAGATTGTCTTTTATCCTGTCAGAAAGCTATTGAGGACCTGCAGTTTGAAGAGGAAAAAGTAAACCTCCTGACTAAAGAGAAGACAAAGTTACTAATACACATTGAGGAGGCAAGTAATGCAACTATTTATATATGACTTTTTCATTGTAAGTTAAGATCTTTGTTGCTTGTTTTATATGATACTGAAAGAGTTAAAGGTTAGTTATACCATTATTTATAAAGCAGGTCTTAATGAAACAGATTGTAAAAGGTTTGGTATGGTAAGCAGCTTTGTATCCTGTCTTTTTCATTATTGTGTTATGAGTGCAATGGGACCTAGACATATGCAGAAGCTGAATAAAGGCAATCATAGTTTAGTGTGAGTGATGCGTGGCCTTTTGCTGTGTCTCAGTTGGTATACCAGCTGGAGCAGGAGCAGAAGCAACGGAACAATCTGGTTAGGAGCAGGAAAAAGCTGGAAGGAGACAGTAGAAATACCATGGAGAACCTGACCGAGCTAGGCATGATGAGGGCCAACCTGGAGGATCTCATCAAGAAGTGAGTCATTTTGTGGCTTCTTACACAATATGAACTTATTATTGTTATATTACCCTCTGGAGTTGTTAGTCAATCTTAGGTGGTTTAATAATGTCAGATTTAAGACATCACAGTAATATAAACAATCTTACCGTGAGTTAACTTAAAACACCATGTTTAGCCTTAGTTTGGCCATATGAAAAAAAATAAATAAATAAATAAATAAATATATATATATATATATATATATATATATATATATATATATATATATATATATATATATAGGATGCATAGGATGTGAGAAGGCAAGGCTAAACAGTTACTAAAGGTATAAGTATGGTCAGTCAATCAGATAGCGGAAAACAAAGATATCATCACTGAAAGCTGAAGGTGATTTTTTTTGTCTCAAAAATGATCACATAACAGGGGTGTGATTTAATTAAGCATGTGCTGTGACAAATCAGAGAGGGCGAATGTCTCTTCCCAAAATCCTATTTGCACTGGAAAATAACAGCACAGCTTAATCTAAACTTTTAAAAGGAACAACTGGGGCCAAAGCCTTTAAAAATCTCTAAATTTTAGGAGCTAAAAAAATAAAAAGTAATGTGGACAGCACATTGTGAAAGAGTGCTGTAAGCTAAGTTCTGTGTTATTGTAAAAAAAATGTTTGGCAGCTAAGTTTGCTTTATATTATCTTATGAATGAACAAAAATCGGTGTGTGTGTGTGTGTGTGTGTGTGTGTGTTCCCCATTCAAATCTACACCATTGCTTCAATTACCACAGCATTTGACACTTCAGAAACCTGTGAAGGTTTATATACACTTTCCAACCTGTAAGAAGCTTCTCAAGATATCTCATCACCACTATGTAGTTTGAGCAGCAACAACAGTGATTGGTGGCCAGCACTAGTTAATACTATTGTGTATAGGGAAAACATATATGACATTCTGCATACATAAAAAGAATCCAGAATCAGAATAGAACCCCAGAATCAGAGCAGGCTTCGATGACTTAATAAATGTCATTTAGAAAAGTGTCAAAATGTCAAAGCTTGAAAAGTGGTTTGCTTAAGCTACAATCCAAGGAAAATTGCCACTATAAACTGTCTTCTAAATGAATCTTTCTTTAATTGCAAGACAAGGAAAAATAGATCAACCAGTGAATGACTGCTGTGAGCTGACCTGTGGCCTCCATGAACTACTGTTGTGCTCAGTTTGATTGTGTTGGCTTGGTCTTTCTGTCATGTGGGCCACTTAGAAATTTAATTCAATGAACTGTGACCCAACAATCGGTTGTGAGGAAATGGGTTAACCCTTCTGTCAATTATTCCGATTGTGCCTTTATAATTCAAATGAACTTGTTTATTTACAGTGTTCACTGTGACAGCGTTTGTTCATTTTCTCCACCTACCCTATCCTTTTACTCCAATTTTATCTCCTCCTCTATTCCTCTTAGTTCACCTTACTCTAAGTATGTTTGCATAATTAGGTCACTGATTCAGAAACTTTTTTTTCAGTTGTCCATATGACAAAAATCATGTTATCTTACTTAAAAAAATATGAACTCTATGTCCTAATCCTATCATTTACATTTTTATGAATATGTTACTGCTTTTACACACTGCTTTTACACACACACACACACACACATATATATAAATCTGCATTTTGATTATACCAGTAAACACATGCCCAGGAAATTGGGAAACGTTTCTAACTGTTCTAATTATTTTTTCTAATATTTAAATCAATACTTCTTTAACATAAAAAATACTTAACTTTTTTGACTGCACTATATGCGCAAAAACATGTAGACACTCGTTCTATTCATAAAAACGTAAATACTGGTAAAGTATTTGATGATGGTTTAGACAAACACATGCATTATTTTTGGGTATAACAGTTTAAGAACTGTCCTTAACTGTTTCAAAATAATTGAGCAAATTTGTACAAATAAAATTTAAGTAAGGTGCAGTAAAGCAGCCTAATGAACAGATTTTTTGTGTCTAATCTGTTCTCTTTATATGTAAAATAAAGATTTAATGATAGTGATAGATGGTAACTTATGGGCACTATCATGCAGTTCTGTCAACAAAGCCCCAAATAAAACTTTAGCTGCTTTTATTTGTCTCAAAGCATTTACTATATTCAAAAATCTAATAATGATTCATGGAGTTTTTATATAATGAACCTGAAATAAGACGTTCCACATAACCAGATGGTAGACATTGATATCACAATCCTGAGAGAGAGAGAGAGAAAAAAAAAACAGATGTTTGGATGCCTCGTAGCCACTATAACATGATATCTGCTTTTAGTGCCGTTATCTTAGCTTTCATGAGTTAAAGGCCTTCAGGTTATATGAGCTGTTCAGACTTGTTTATATGCACTTCTCTTAGCAAAGACAAAGGTGCACAATTCCAGAACAGACCCAGAAGAAAAAGCAGTTGGTACTAACTAAAATCATACAATTCACATAATACCTTCACCTGTAGTGACAACAAAACAGGAAATTAAAAAAGCAGTGCAGTTTATGAGCTCTATGTTTGCAACTTAATTACCTCATGTCAGCTTTTGAAATAAAAGTGTCATTCAAAATAAGATCGGCTTTTCATTCACACAAATGAACTTGCGCTGATGTACAGCATTTGACTGACATTTCAATAACCCCTCAGATGAGATATTGGATGAAGTTTCTTAGGAATGCCAGCCATATCAAGCCTGTCTACCAAATTAAGCATGTCACATCTCTCTCTTTCCTTCTCCCTTCCCATCTGTGTTAGGAGAGATGTGGAGATTAGTGCCACCAGCAGCCGACTGGAGGCCGAAGAAGCTTTGAGTGCAGAGCTCCAGAAGAAGAATAAGGAGTTGCAGGTGAGGCATGTGGGGGGAGAAGGGAGCATTCCTGTCTTTCGTCAGTACTTGGGTCTTGACCTCTGATTGTGAGCCTGGCTCTCAATGTACTCCTTTTTGCCTGCTCTGAGATAGAAAAACCATCCCTACATATAAGTGATAAAGATCTTGTGATGTAAATCCCACAAATCCCAATCTTTGCTCTCTTGCAGGTGAAAATTAGAACCGGATGAAAAAAGAATTACAGCATGTAAATACTAATATGCTGAAAGATTCATATTTTATGTATGATATACTGTAACCTGAAATCGACACTTTATCACATTAGGAATTTAATTATATAACAGATGGTACTCAGTACCTTTCAGAAGTTTGAATATTGATGTACAAACCATTGTTTGTCTTGTTACAATACTGTACTGCAAGTACACTTGTCTCTTATACACATGCAATGGTAAGTTATAACTGTGAGGTCTGTGCAATTGAATCAAATTTCTGGGTGAGAGTAAAGGAGTGTGTGGGTAAATAAAGTTATGAAGTGTGATTGAGTGGGCAGGAGTAATCTTATAAATGCGTATGAGCAGTTATGTGAGAAAGAGCAAAAGCAAGTGATGAAGTAGTTAAGTGTGTAAGTTGTAATTAAAGTTGTGAGTGCAATTAAGTCTGTAGGTAAGAGTAAATAAATCTGTGACTGTCAGTCAACATAAAGTTACTATGTGACTGGTAGAGTATGTAAGAGTTATGGGTAAATGTGAGTGAATTTGTGATGAAGAGTGAGTGAGTGTTGATGAATTAATAAACGGGAGTAAGTGAGAGTGAAATAGTAAGTGTAAGCAGACTTCTAAATAGAGTGAATAGACTTGAATAATAGTGTAAGCAGATTTGTAAATAAGAGTGAAAAATTAAGGGTGAGAATTGCAAGCCAGTGAGTGTAAGTGGATTTGTGAGTAAGAAAGAGTAAGAGCAATAGTAAGCTTAAACAGATGTGTGAAAAGGAGTGAAATGAGTGGGAGCAGATTTGTGAATGAAACTGAGTGTTTGAGTATGTAAAATTTATGAGTAGGTGTGAGAGTTCTGTAAATGAGAGTGGTAAAGTGTTAAAGAATAAGTGTAAACAGATATGTGAATACGAGAGAACAGTCTGTGAGAGGATGAGAAGGGTTTGCAAGATAGAGTTAAAGTGACTAAGCTGAATTAAGGTAGTAAGCGATCTATTATTCATTACTGTTCTAATTCAGCTTTGTGCTTAGGGTTCTACAAAAGTAATAATTTAGTTAAACACTAAAAATAAAAAAAGCATAACATTGCTGTAGCACTGTAATATTTATAAAGATAAACTTAATTAAAAAGAAAAAATATTTTTAAAAAGGTATTAAAAAATCTAAATGTGGGGAAAAATCACAGTGCGGTCACACAAAACACACACTTACATTTTACTATCTTCCATTCACTTTATATGCATGTTTAAACTGTGTATAGGACTAAGGTCCCTGCATGACTCCTCTGCCATTAGTTATAGATATGGATATAATTATGTTATGACCCAACCACATGTGAAAGAACTACACGAGACAAATAAATGTAAATGTTTACAAGGTTTATATCAGCATTATGAAATAAATATAATATGAGCAATATAAATTTCAATAGATTTTAATAAGCGAAGCATGGAAATAGATAAAATAGCAGTAGGAAATTAATTTATTGATTCATTTATTATCTTTTGCTTAACCCTCTACTAAGGTCACAGGGGGGGTTTCCCATGCCCATCCAGGGGAGAATGTTTTGGGTGCTGGGCAGATACACCCAGGATGCCTATGTATTGCTGGGTGCACACGCACTTATACAGACACATAGAGTATTCAATTGAGCTCGAATCCATGTTTTTGTGCTGTGGGAGGAAACCAGTGGACCTGGATGAAACCCATGCAGGCGTGAGAAGAACATGGAAACTCCACCCAGATTGGGATTCGAACCTGGAATCCCCAGTGTGTAGAGGCGAACGTGCTAACCACTAAGCCACCATGCTGCCCCATTAGTAAATTGGGCAACATTTTTATTAATAATAAAAAAATTTTATTAATGTTTTTATTTTATTAATATTTATTTGTTTCCTGGCACATCTAAAATTTCAAATGTTTATTGTCATACTTGGTGCCCATTACATGGCAAGTTACACTCTTTTTAGTTCATATCTTGTGGTACTACAGGACTAAACAGACTTGTGGTTGATTGTGGTACAATTCCTTTCCTGATCAAAAATATTTTCTCTTTAGATGCACAATATACTGTAGAGGCTCTTTGTCAATGGGGAGTTAAAACGGCATATGAAAGTTTAAAGAGGTGGATGTGTTTTCACACATAACCAGGAAATGATGTATATTACACAATTCAGTTAATCCACAAGCTGTTAATCATAGCTTAGGTGGATCTAAGAGGCACAAAAGATAAGCTACTTTGACAGCAGCCTCACCACTTTATTATTTTAATGGATTAACTGATCAAAATGATTAAGTTAGAGTCTTTTTTTGTTTTTGCTCGTCAATCAGATTAAATTCTGATAGATATGTATTAGTTTCCCTAATTTGTTGAGAAATAAAAAATAAATTATTTACACATATATAGTCATGCATGTGCAATAAGTCATGCATGTGTTAAGTGGGACGTCACATGCTTATCCAGTCCCCCTGTTCCCAGCTGGTTTAAAAAAAATAAATTAAAATCTGGGTATGACTTTCAGCATTCAGCTCTGAAAAAATAAAACACCTCGCTAAGCCAAGCCTGAACTGTGCACTGTACTGATATGTGCAGAAGAAGCACTTCCACATTTTAAACAAGTTTCAGCATCAAACTAAAGAACTGCATGGCGGGCCACTGATATCACATTTCAAACACAATCAATAACAGAACATATTGTATAAGGGGGTATGAGGGTGTCATAGCTCAGTGGTTAAGGTGTTGGACAGCAATCCAAGTTGTGACTTCAAATCCCAAATCCACTAATGTTACTATTGTGGTTCCTTGAGCAAGGCCATTAACCCTCATTGGGTTATCCCATTGATATACTGTGATATGTGTAACAATATGTGATGTGGATGTAACTGAAATGAATCTTATAACAGCATGTAAGCCAACTGTAAAGAATGTTTTGTAGCAACAGCAGGATGAGAGTTGAAAGACCACAAAACAAAACAAAAAAAAACTTCAGGGAAGTTAAATATAGAGTGTTGCTATGGCATTGTCTGCTCCCAATAGGTTTATAAAACCTTTACTATTTGAAGTTTTCTCAAGAATGTCACTGAGAGGCTTCATCTTTAGACTTGATTTGCCAAGTTGTCTGCACTTGGTTAAGATGTTTGTATGCACAGTATATTGCAGCCTCACTTAAAAAAGCAATAAAAGTACATGCAATTCATTTGAAATGCTATGAAAGTAAACATGCCACATTAGTATCCACTGACAACACCAACTGTATCTCATCAACTGTAAATTATGCTTAAAAATATGTATCCTTAATTTTGTTACAGCACTTTTGTTTGACTTTTAGCCACTAGGACATTGAAGATTTAAATATCTCTGTTTAAAAGCAGTTTCCTTCCATGAGGATAGTGCTCAATTGAAGGAAAAATCCTGTCATCGGGCTGTAGGAGTTACAGCTTGTGCAAGCCGTGGTTCTGTGCACCACATGCAGTGATTTATTATATGGTTTTGAGTGCAAAAGAGGCAAGAAGGGCAGAAGGTACATTAAGGTCAAAACAAATGAAGATGGATCAGGTCCCATCAATTATACTATTGATACAGGTTCATGTCTGAGTTATCGTTGCCAAAAGCATTTGTGAAAACTTTTTTTCATCCTAAATGTGCTATGAAGTCTTCAGAATGTCTCCTGGACACATATGTTCTTAATTTATAATAATATATAATAATAATATGTATAATAATAGTTAAAAGTAAAAAAAAAAAATTAAATATGTAATTATCTTAACTGAGAGGCTCCAAAAAATTTATTAATGATCGACTCTACCATAGCATTAAAATTTCCACCAAAAATAGCGATGTGGATAAAGATAAGTAATAAAAGTCAGAACTCTTTATGTCTGCACAACAAGAGGTGGTGAGTTGCTTTGAGGATTGAGAATTGAGGAGGGGGTGTGGAGTTTTTTGCAGTGCACTGAAACGGGTTGGTCTCTGTGTGTGTGTAAGTGTTAGTGTGTGTCAGTCTGATTCTGCTTGGCCATGGCTGTGCTCTCTGCTGAAGTTCTGCGCTGGCATGTGAGTCTTTGTTTTTTTTAATCCTTTTTTTTTTCGGGGGGGGGGGGGGGGGGGGGGGGGGGGGGGGGGGGGGGGGGGGGGGGGGGGGGGGGGGGGGGGGGGGGGGGGGGGGGGGGGGGGGGGGGGGGGGGGGGGGTGTGTGTGTGTGTGTGTGTGTGTGTGTGTGTGTGTGTGTGTGTGTGTGTGTGTGTGTGTGTGTGTGTGTGTGTGAGTGAGTGCAAGTAGCACGTGTGAGTCAAGCGGGTGTGGGTGTGCAGCCTGATGTTAATTTAGTTTCTTTGCAGATATTTGCTGTCAGGATGCTTGTTACAGAAATTCCTCTGGCTATGTAGCTTGTCATATACAGTATATCCTGCATTTAAGTTAGAAGATAATAAGAGATATGCTCATGAATTTGATTAATGAGGCAGGTTTTATACCACATTGTGCTTCCTTCTACCATCCAGCTACATTTGAATTATTTACATCATTTTGGATACAATTAAGTATTTGGCAAATAAAAGTTAAATAAAAAAGTTTAATTAGTGAATAGTGAGGAATGTATTTACATTTGTGTGGGTTTAGAGTTTAGAGCCCCAGGTCAGCCGAAAATACCGAACCTTCATTATTGATGTTTTTATTTTTAAAATGCTTGCGGCATTTCTCATTATCTGCTCACATTATCTGTTTGTGAATTTACACTGCATGACATTATTTATTAGTGACCTTGTTTTACATCTTGACAGCTGATGGCACATACAAAACAGCAATCATATTTGATCTGCGATGAAAGTTTTAAAAAGAGCAGCATTTTGACATATGTTACAGTTAACATAAATACACAACTGATAAGTAGACCTGTGAGAAGCAGATACAGATCGTACTATTCTACAGATAATAACAGTGGTCAAGTAAATTCCTCCTGTAAATTACTCCCTGGCTTAAAAGCCACCGGCATGCAGGACTAAAAGTAGGACTACAAGAATTCCTCACCACAGTACTTCCGCCCTTTACATGGCAAACTATTCAGAACAGTTTGAAGGACAATGCACTGAAGTTGCTTTGGCAAAGTTTATAGACTAAACATTTACACGGGGTACAGAATTTACTTTTCTGCCAGACTTCAAACTTAGAAGATCCCAAACTAGCGTAAGCTGTAGCAGATGTAGTCCATGTACAAATTAAAACAGTGTGTGCCAAGTTTTGCCAGTGATGGATTAGCTTTGTGATGATGGGAATTTTTTCTTGATTGGGGTTTTTAGATTTTTTCATAGAGCATTTATTCCTTTTGTTTTTTATGTTTCCAGGTGCGCATTGAGGAGCTAGAGGAGGAACTTGAGGCAGAAAGAGCAATGAGAGCAAAGGTAATCCAAAATTTATTCATTTAAATTATAAAGGAATCAATAAAAGATCAGTAAAAACATTTAGTATTTAAACAGTATATATAGACTGTGATGAAAATTACCTTAAGACAAATAACCTAATACATTAACTTGAGTTCTTTATACAATATTTTCCTTCTTCTACTACATCAAAATAGAAATTTATGTATTTTGTATTGTACTACAAATGTATTGTACTACACAATTCAACAGCTTTAGGTACTAATTATTTTAAGATTAATATTTAAATACACCAATGCTCACAACATCTATCTATCTATGTATCTATGTATCTATCTATCTATCTGTCTATCTATCTATCTATCTATCTATCTATCTATCTATCTATCTATCTATCTATCTATCTATCTATCTATCTATCTATCTATCTATCTATCTATCTATATATATATATATATATATATATATATATATAACAACTATTGTGTATATATATATATATTAGCATAACCATATATAATATATATATATTACAATTGGCATAACAATTCAAAAGGATTTATATCTATAAATATATGGATATATAAATGTACATATATATATATATATATATATATATATATATATATATATATATATATATATATATATATATATATACACTTTATATATATATTTATATATTAAATATATAAATGTTATCTATATTATCTAACCAGATACAGAGTATAAGCTATTTACCTTACATGCAACATGAGGCATGTTGTTAAAGATGTGTTTGATAGATTAATGCAATGCAATTTACAAAGTACACAATATATTTACATTTTCTTTCTGCTTGGATGGTCCTAGCATTTTGTGTTACAGTGTTTTTACAATATTAACATTTCACAAAGTCAATTTAACAAAAGACAAACCAATATCAATTAAGGAAATGTCAGATGCCATTAGTTAGGACAGGTTTTAATGACAGCTTGCCCAGAACCTTAGAACTGATCACAGTACAGGGTGGTAAGTGAGTGTAGGCATCCTGATAAGAAGCACAAGAGTGAATAGCACTCATCTGGATCAGTTCAAATGATTTGCACCTGGAATAATATAGCTAGGGGGCTTTACATCAGGACAGCCCAACTTCATCAATCAAAATCTCCCCTGGAGCTTTCTGAATGACACGTCACCTCAGTAGTGAATGATGAATGTTTATGATATATCTTTACAGATGTATCCTTTCTTTTATGCCTTTCATACACATGCCACTGTTCACTGCACCATTTTGGTTAAATAAACTAGCAAGTTACTGCAATAGCAGCAATAACCTTTTTTATTTTAGCTGTAACAAATATGAATTGACACTGAAAAAAATCTTCTTGTACCTTTATTAATTCCTGACTATAATCTCCTATTAAGTTATATACTATACTAACAATTAATAGAATAAGCCCAGTCAGTGTTCAATTATATTTAATAAAATGTATTCTATTTTTTACCTTTCAGTCAGAGCTGAGTGTTTTTACAGCAAACTATATAAATTAAATAGAAAAATCAAAAATACTTTTTCTATATAACTGTATATTGTTCTGTTCTGAAAAAAGTAGTTATTTTATTCCCTACTTGGAACATTTCCTGTTTTGGATTTCAGATCATTATTATGTGTCAGCTTTTGTTTGCAAAATGCAAAATATTGGAAATGTGAAGTATTGCTTATTTATAATTTCCTTAGTTGTTTTTTAATTGTATGTGATTACTGATACATTAATGCAATCATAACCAATTTTAATAATCTAATTTATAATCATAATGCTGTAAAAGTGAGGCAAATCATAAACCTTTTAAAATGAAAATCAATCTTTAGCCAGAAATTATCCAGCAACTTTCAAAAAGATAACATAACAACACTGAACTTTCTGGGTCAGAGAAAATAGGAAAATTGGTCAGCGAGGTTGTGGTAGCTCAGTGGTTAAGGTGTTGGGTTTTTAATCATCAGAATACTTTATTAATTCCTGGGAGGGATATTGCAATTTTTCAGATGCTCTGTTTGTCATGTTTATATATACAGAAGTAGAATTAAAAAATTACAATAATCACAAAAAAATGTAACTAAAATATAACTAACACAGAAAAAATTCAAAGTAAAGTCGTATGTGTAAAGCATGTTATATATATATTATATTTCTTTACATTTTTAAATATTGAACTGTCAGGTGATCGTAAAATATAATAACATAATAAAATAGAATATAATCTGTAGGTTGTGGGTTTAAATCCCAGGTACACTTTTTTTACCAGTTTTTTACCAAATTACCAATGTGGGTTCTTTAGCAAGACTCTTAAACCTCATTGCTCCAGGATGCTGTATCAACATCTCTGTTCTGACCTGTGAGTCGTCATCAGCAAAATGTCAAAATGGGCGGATTTGTTTAATTCTTGCTTATCAACTAACTTAGGTTTAAAAAAGGATTTGTGTAGAAAACACTTAAAAACATTGTTTGTCGATAGGATGAGATACAAATAATTATAAATGCACACAGGTATTCTGATTAAAGATATATTAGTTCACTAAAAATAGTGATTCAAAATCGTTTATACAAAGCACTTACAAAACTTTAAAGCTATAGGAAAAAGGTTTATTTGTGGAGCCTAGGCTTTCATACTGTCTTTATAATGTTTGAAAATGTGTAGTATATTACCTAATTGGTTTATATTTGGAGGCCTGTGTCCATTCTGCATGGAATTTAAATGTTCTATCATGGTTTTTCACCAAAACATCAGGGTTCTTCCCACAATTTACAGACACGTATTTCTGAGTCATGTGTCCCTATATAGATGAATGTGTAAGTGTTCAGGTTGTATATAAATGTGTTTGACACAGTGTCTGTTGGATTAGCAACATATCTAGGGTGTTTTTCATAATTCTTGTAATAAGTGCTGGAATAGGCATCAAATAATTTAACTAAAAAATAGATTAGTTTAGTATTTAGTATTATAATATGAATTATTCAATGTGTGGAAATACAGTACAGTTTAGGATATTTTGAAGTTGGGGTGTGTGTTTTGAGTTTGTCAAGTGATGAACACCAGAGTACTGAGAGGTATTTGTTGCTGTGTGTGTGGACATGATATTTGACACAACTACAAGATGTATGTGGACGAGAGAGTGACATGCCTCAAGGCAGAGTGAGTCGTGCTGCCTTCATGCTGGGTGGCATTTTTCGTGGAACCCTGCTTTTTCATCTAGTAAGCTTTAGCTATAGTGAAGTGTGAAAAGTCATGCTCAGACATGCACACCTTTATCTCCCCCTACATAGCTTTGCCTATATAGTGCCCCTCCTATTTTTCTTAGGGTCATGTAAAACACACATCCACACAGATGTCATTGTATTCTCCCAACTGATAAAATCACAGACAGGCCATATTACGAGGATTGTATTATACTGTAAACAGTCACAAAGCAATTTGTCATATGTCATATAAAGTCAACAACCCTAATACGATAATACTCAGTTACTGTTTGTGTTTACAAATGCATTCTGGGTGGGTGATTTTGTCTCTCACCTTTTCTTAACCTGTACTAATTGACAAATGACAGACTGATTGACAGAAGAGTAAACTGAAGTGTCTGTTAATACAGTTATGTATTGCTGCCCTGTAGTCTTTGATAGTCAGAGGGATGACGTTTGATCCTTTAAAAGTCAAAGGCCACAAGCAGTTGTTGATCTTGCCCAGGCCTGCAGGATGAATCCCCTCCTGGGTGTCAAGTGAAACTTGCCCAGGCTGTTTTCACTTTATCACATCAATTTAAAACTCAGAGGTCATATGGGTCATTATATCGGTCATTCCAAAATAAATTACTTTTTGAAAACACTCTGCTTACAAAATCAATCTGCTTTGGCTTGGCTACATAAAACTATTTGCACCAATGAATATTCCAAAACCAGTTATGACATTATGTAAAATTTACAAAAAGCAAGAATCTGTTAGTGGGCGGCTTAGTGGTTAGCACGTTTGCCTCTCAGCGCTAGGGATTCCTGATTCCCCATCTGGGTGGAGTTTCCAAGTTTTCCCTGTGTCCGCGTGGGTTTCCTCCAGGTTCTCCGGTTTCCTCCCACAGTCCAAAAACATGGATCAAGTCAATTGAGTTCTCCAAATTGCCCCATATAGTGTGTGTATGTGTGCATGTCTGTGTGAGTGTGTGCCCAGCGATGGATTGGTGCCCTGTCCTGGGTGTATCTGCCCAGCGCCCAAAACGTTCTCCCCTGGATGGGCATGGGGCACCCCACCGCAACCCTAATATAGGACAAAGCGGAAGATAATGAATGAATGAATGAATGAAATAATCTGTATAATGAATAATCTGTTATTTGTTTAACCTTTATAGAAGAAAGTACAAAAAAAGATTTGACTGACTATTTCGTTTAGTAAAATATTAATTACATGAGAATTTATTCAAGTACGGAAAGAGAGACATGAAAAGAGTAAAATATTTATGGAAAATTTAAGTCACACCATTTTATGACATTCCATATTACTGGTTTCATATTTCATCCATCCATCCATTATCTTCTGCTCTATCCTATATTAGGGTCGAACGGGGGTTCCCCATTCCCATCCAGGGGAGAACATTTCGGGCGCTGGGTAGATAGACCAAGGACAGGACGCCAATTCATCGCTGGGCACACACTCACTCACACAGACACACTCTATATGGGGCAATTTTGAGAATTCAATTGACTTGATCCATGTTTTTGGACTGTGGGAGGAAACCGGAGAACCTGGAGGAAACCCATGCAGACACGGGGAGAACATGGAAACTCCACCCAGATGGGGATTCGAACCGGGAATCCCTAGCGCTGAGACTCGAACGTGCTAAACATTAAGCCACAGTGCCACCCTCGCACACATACATGAAATGTAAAATATAAAGTTACACTATTATAATTATATAATTGCACTATTTCAATTACGAGAAAATATTTAAAAATATACAAATATAAATCACAAATATATTTTTTAAAAATGATAAATTATTAATTATATTTGGTATTGTACACACACAGTTATTGCACATTATTAAAATATCTCACATAATGGATGTTGATTAATTCACACAATTCTTGAAATTTAAACATATGTCTAGGTTGGTGTAAGCCTTGATCCTCCAGCTCACGATAATTCCCCCAGCGACAAGAGATGTTTCACCTAATAAAGGATGTACATGTTTATAAATGGAGGTGATAGCATGTGTGTTAAATACCTCTAATTAATGTCTATCACCATCTACTCTGCATCCCCCAGCACTGCAGCATCCTGTCCACAAATAGGTTTGAGGCAAATTTATTTACATACCTGATTATTTGTCATATTAAAAAATAAAATTTTGGGAAACTGCAGAGATCTCAGTTTCTGTAGGCAAAGAAAGAAACCAAAATCTGTGTGATCTTATAATCAAATAGAAACTACATAAAAAAAACACAATGCTACTGTAAAACAATATAGTTGACACATGAAGAGCCAAAATTGTAACATGCATGGCATGATGAGTGTGGGCAAGCCGTACCCAGCCGAATGAGACAGAAAACTATAGGAGACAAAAAAAATGGTTGGGAAAGTTTACTTAAACAAATAATAAAAGCAATATGTCACAAGTTGAGATCAAATGAGGACTGAATATGGTTGTGAGCTTCATAAATGGCAAGAGATCTGTTGCCAGGGCTGTGCATCCAAGCTGGACACCATACTCATAAAGTGCGTTACGGAGCGTTGTCTTTGCTGGACGCATGTCCTTATAGTCTCCTGGATTTTTTGCTGCACTATAAAGTGGGCAAATGATCCAGTGGAGACCCTCTTAAAAATTGTCATGTTCTCTAGTACGAAGACCCAGCAAAAACTGGATTCTGACTTGGTGTGCAGGCTCTTTACTGAGCCACTTATATTGGTGCATATCCTGCTACTACTGAATAGCAGCTGAAGTCTATTACACAGAAATAAACAGAAATTTTACTTGTAAATCAATAATCCATTTTTTTAATCAATTAAAAAGTACATTTAAAGTAAAAGTACATACTCTTAACTGCAGTTTACAGTATGTTTAAACTTTTCTGAAATGAGGATAATCTAGTTACATTTTTGTAGTTATCACTTCTTTTAAAAAGCTGGATGCTTGAATTTTAATTTATATGTCTCAAGAATTAAAGGTATCAAATGACATCATTTTTAAAAGGTATATACTGGTGCTTGAAAAATGTATGAATTAAAGGTATTTATTTAGCTAATAAATCAAATAAATGACCATGCCATTTATGACTTACTAAGATAGTTTTGCTAAACACAACATTATGAGGCACATATGTGCATAATGAAAATATTTATAGTAAATTTAAAGTCAACCACTTCTGTAATAAGTCACTAAATAAGAAAAGGTATTTATGTTTATGAGTATATTATTTTAGTCTCTGTGGAACTGTTATCATGTCAGCCATTACTATAAACATGGTGCCTGTCTTGCATATAATCCATGCCTTGAGTTATGATAAGAACTTGATCTAAACACAGAAAAGTGGTAATTCTGTGGTTTTAAACAAATAATATAGACCATAAAAACATCATTCAGATCTGTCACCAGCAGCACTTAAATATAGAATTGTCTAAATAACCATAATCCCTTGTTCTTTTCGTCTCTCTGCCACACACAAAGGGATATGATGTCATTAACATCTGTCAAACTGCTTATTATAGGACATTTACACGGTCCTTTTTGAATATTGTTTATTCTTAGAATCCTCAAATTGTATTTTAACATAGAAAATATCATCCTGATTTTTCTATATTTATACATTATATTTCGTAACATTATAGTAACAACAATAACAACAGAACTGATTAATTTGCTTTAAATACTCGCTGTGTCCAATAAATAACCAAAACAAAAATCTTACAGATTAAAAAAGAGGTTAATTGGCGTTCACCTGACAAACTGGTAGTGGTTTTGTAAAGTAATTAATGCTTAAGCAAGCAATGCATGGAAGACTTTGAAAGGCATATTTAAATGGTCCTTGAAATAAAAGATGCACAAAATCAGATTGGATTGGAAACATGAATCTATGCTTAAACGATCATCTAAGCATTCTTCAAAGCATTTTTAAGATGTGAAACTTTATGGCTGGTCCAACTTGTAACATGCTTTTTTTTTAAAATAGCTGTTGTTCCCTTGTTTCTTTTTTTTTTATATTCACTACATAGCATTTATGACACAGCAATGTAATCAGCAAATGATCTTTTGACAGCCAAGCTACTTTTCAGTGTTTGATTCATCAAAATACACTGTACAAAATACTGTACGATATTTGTGAATATCAAAATGCATGGGATATGTATGTATGTATGTATGTATGTATGTATGTATGTATGTATGTATGTATGTATGTATACTTGTAAAACAAGTATGTATTTGTAATAAAAATGTTATAAATTGTACTGTGTGCATGTTCACATTTACACAAAGGTTGAAAAACAGCGTGCTGACCTGACAAGGGAATTAGACGACCTGACAGATCGGCTAGAGGAGGCAGGAGGTGCCACAGCTTCTCAGGTGAGTATATTATTTAATTAATTACATGTTATGAAGTAAAAGAACCTCAACAATCATTTTTAAGTACTTAAGACTTTTATACTTGACACACTCATGTGATTGAAATTTAATGAACACTTAACACTTTTGTTTAATGAACAAAACTCAACTTTGAGACAGACAAAAAAGATAATGTGTGGTAGTACAGATGTCAATGGTGTACATAACAATACAATCATAATAAATTAGAAACTGTTATCTCACTTTGCATTTTTGTTCTAGATGGAGATGAATAAGAAACGTGAGGCAGAGCTGCAGAGACTTAGACGGGAGTTGGAGGAGTCATCAACACAGGCTGAAAATATAGCAGCAACTCTGAGGAAGCGGCATGGAGATGCTGTGTCTGAACTGAGCGAGCAATGTGAGGGTCTGCAGAGGACTCGGGCCAAACTGGAAAAGGAAAAACAGAGTCTGCTATTGGAGGTGGATGACCTGGCAGCTTCTCTTGAAACCCTGCAAAAGGCCAAGGTCAGAAACTGAAAAAATATTTCATCCTAATCTGATGTCTACATCTGTTTTTAAATATAATTATAACTGTAATTATTTATTATGTACAATTAATGCTTAGTTTGTTAAAAGTAAATGTAATAAACTATTTGATAGTTAATTTAAATAATGCATGCAACTGCTAGGCTTTTAATTTAAAAAATATCATTTAAGTAGTTTTATATTCATCCATCCATCTGTTATCTTCCACTTAATCCTCTACTAGGGTCGTGGGAAGGTTCCCCATGCCCATTAAGGGGGGAACGTTATGTGCACTGGGCAGATATACCCAGGACAGGGAGCCAATCTACCACTAGGCACACACTCACTCACACAGACACACACAAACACACTCTATATTGGGCAATATCTATATTGGGCAATTTGAAGCATTTAATTGATCTTGATCTATTTTTTGGACTGTGGGAAGCAACCAAAAAACCCGGAGGAAACCCACGCGGACATGGGGAGAACATGGAAACTCCTTCCAGATTGAGATTCCCACTGAGAATCCCCAGAGCTGAAAAGCAATCTAAGGTGACACTAAGCCACCGTGCCATCCTGTATTTTTATATTATGTTATTTAAATTTTGTACTTTTCATGTTTAGTGATACATGATCCCATATCCATATGGTTAAGGAACTGGTTTTGTGACCTGAAGGTCCAGTTTGATTTCAGGTCCCACTTAGTACCATGTCTAAAGTGCCCTTGAGAAATGCATCCAACCCTAGATGCTCCTTGGCCATCCACTGTTGTGGGCTTTCACTTTGTGTGCTCACTTTACCACTATGTGTATACTGTATGTGTGTGTGTGTGTCTCTACATGAATGGGTTAAACGTGGAGGACAAATTACTCTGTGTGTGAATATTGTAAGCAAAATAGATCACTTTGTTGTTTCAAGTTTATATATTTTTTATAGTGATTTTTATAATAATGCAGTTTTACAATAATTGCTTAACAATTTTGTAAATTTGAACCCTCAAAGAGCAAACATACTGCGAACCTCAAAGAGCAAACATACTGTGACAGCATAGTGGTGACCCACTCAAGAGTGAAATATTTACTCATATATATTACTAATATCAAAACCGTATTGCATATTCCATTCTATTCTATTCATATAAAAACAGACCACCAATTAAATAGAGCAGAGTGTAATGTAAACAGAGTTATCTACTTTTCAGCCCAACTTTCATTCAACCCAACCCAAGCAAACTCATGTCACTCCACTTCTCCTCTCACTCCATTGGCTCATTGTAGCTGCTTTCATTCAGTACAATACTCTGACCTACAGGACAATCTGCCCCCTGGATCTGCCCCCTCTTACCTTCAATCTATATTTTCAAAATATTCACCAATTCATTCACTTCGCTCTAGTGATAAATGTCGCCTGTTGATTCAACCTCACCGTGGTGCTAATTCTCATTCTGTAGAGTTCATTACTGCTAAATGGTGAAACAATCTTCCCATTTCTGTCCGTAGGGTGGAGTCATTTAGCATCTTTAAAAACTCAAAACACATCTCTTCCACAAACACCTGATATAAAAAAATAAATAATGTACATAATATTAAATAATGATAAAAAAAGATGGGCTGCATTGGATAATGATTAGGTTTGATAATTCTGTTTGTTCTGTTTTGTGTTGTTCTCATTTGCTTTGGATAAAAGTGTCTGCTAAATGACTAAATCTAAATGTAAATGTAATGTTTTCTTCATAGTGAACTAAACTATTTTGACCTGGGTACAGTTCTGTGATAAGGATGTGTGAGTAGGATGTGCTAAATGGCTTAAAACTAAGATTAATGTAATCACTTGTGATGTGGGCATGGGAGTAGAAATTCCTGGCACATTTTAAAAAGAGTTCACTTGTTGGTTTATGATTTTGTTGTACCAGACATCTACCGACACACAGCTAAAGAAACTAGAAGACTTGCTGTCTGAGGCCAACTCTAGAAATGAAGACCTACAGAAAGCCATCACTGAGGTTACTGTGGTAAAAAACAGAATGACAGGTATTAGACATTAGTAGACAATAGTACATATGTGATTTTAATTTAAAAAGAAAGCTGCTGAGCAAGGCTGGAACAGAATTGCTCCTAAAAAGTGTTAGAACTTATTTGGTTTTAATGTGCCCTTTATAGTGAACTTTTAGAAAATGTTGTAATGTGCATCATTTCAAGGAGAAATTACTATAAAAAGAATTTGCTAAGAACCTTTTTAGAAGTAAGACAGTACGAAGACCTGTTTTACACTTGTATCTTATAGCCGACAATAATGAGCTGAACAGGCAGTTGGAGGAATCAGAGAATAAGCTCAGCCAAACAAGCCGCTTGAAAAGTCTGCTGATGGCCCAGCATGAGGAAATCAAAAAGCAATATGAGGAGGAGGTTAAGGTGTGTTCTTTAATTCAATCATCATGCATAAATAGTACTGTTTGGAGCAGCCATATTTCTGATGTAGTTTGATTCTGGTAGATTTACCGTAGTCCCTTGAGTCTAGAAGCACAAAGTAAAATGACATCAGGTAGAGTAAAGAAACATATTGCAGAAGGCTGAAATGTGCGTTGTGACGTGTGACAGAGCAAAGGTGTTCTGAGCAGCAGTTTGGCAGCAGCACGGCAGGAGTGTGAATTGCTGAAGGAGCAGCTGGAGGAAGAGCAAGAAGGCAAACTAGAGTTGCAGCGTCTGATCTCTAAGCTCAACAGTGATGTCACACATTGGAGGAGTCGCCATGAGGCTGACACCCTTCAGCACAACGATGAATTGGAAGAGGCCAAGTAAGAAACATTGATTCACAGTGTCACTGTATTTACATGGTCCTGGGTCAGTCATGGGCTTGTGGTTAAGGAACCAATCGTGCGACCTGAAGGTCCCAGGTTCGATTCCTGGTCCCACCAAGTATTATGGCTAAAGTGCTCTTGAGCAAGACACCTAACCCCAATTGCCCCATGGGCACTGTATACAAAGCTGCCCAGTGCTCTGGGAACATGTGCTCATTTCACTTAGTATGTGTGTGTTTCAATGCACGGATGGTTTATATTGTGGAGGACTAATTCCTCTGTTGGCAAAATAGATCTCTTTATAACACTTTTACAAAACATAGTTAAGCTACACTAGGTGTTTTAATAGGTAAACTACAATAACGCATACTTGGAATAAAACAGAAATGGAACATATTCTGGATTACCTACCAACCCACAACATTTAACATTAGGCTAGTCATTTTTTGGTTGGCTGCAGAAATAGTACATTGTTATACTGCTGGCCTTAAATGCATCAGCAGGTGGAGGGAATATCAAAAGTACCTAAGCTTTATTAACATGACTGCACTATGCTCACCGCTGGCAGGAACTGCATGGTCAGAAGTAAAAACAGCCTCTAGCTCTGGATATCACGTTACCCAAACACTAAAAAGCATTTGAAAAGCATGTCATACATCTTATACTGTTATCTTCTGCTTAATCCTCCAATAAGGATGGGGGAAGGGGGCGAGAGGTTCCTATGCCCATTCAGAGAGAACACATGCTGGGCAGATGTACCCTGGACAGGGTGCCAATCCATTGCTGGGCACATTTTCACTTACTATATAGGGGCAATTTAAAGCAGTCAATTCATCTTAAATCCATGTTTTTGGACTGTGGTGGGGGACCAGAGAAAACTCCACACAGGCACGAAAAACATGGAAACTCCAACAAGATAAAAGGCTGACATACTAACCACTATGCTCCATGCTGCTCTTATCATACGTACACAAAGTAATAAAGTTTGTCATTTTGTTAACACTCAATGGTTTTATTTGTTTCCTTTGATCATATACTCACATTTAGTGTGTTTTTGGCACTTGCTAAAATCGAGTTTAATCCTAAGTCAAGTGTCTTTACCCTATTCACACTATTTTGCTTGATCTGAGGATGGACTGTGGATAGTGCAGCAGAATGTAAGGGATGTACAGTGCAGTAAATGTTTAAATTTGCATAGATTTCTAATCTTTAGTATTTTGTCAGTTATGCAATGTGTTGCTTACATATTTTAGAAATTGCTGCTGGAGGTTAGCATAAGCATATAGTTGTTCTGCAGTATACAAAGTTGGAAGTCTCATGATGCTGGCATACCTGATGCATGTTTGGAGCATGCAGTGATTCATTAACCTTAAAGTTAATCCATTCATTCATTCATTATCTTCCGCGTAATCCTCTATTAGGGTCGCAGGGTGTTCCCCATGCCCATCCAGGAAAGAACGGTGGGTTTCCTCCAGGTTCTCCGGTTTCCTCCCACAGTCCAAAAATGGATCAAGATCAATTGAATTCTCCAAATTACCCCATATAGATTATGATTGTATCTGTTTGAGTGAGTGTGCGCCCAGCAATAGATTGGCATCCTGTCCTGGGTGTATCTGCCCAGTGCCCGAAACATTCTCTTCTGGATGGACATGGGGAACCCCCTTGCAATCCTAGAAAGATAATGGATGGATTATACACAATGACTAAAAAAGCTAACAAGCATATTTTGAATAAATTTGACAAGATACTGCTTGGAATACTAAACTAAATTAGTGGCAAAACTTGTTTAGAAAATGTATTCAATATGTTGTGTAATTTTTACATTGTTGGTGGTGAAATTTTATTTTACCATTTCAGCCTATTTCAAAAAACTATTTGAAATCTGTATTTAAACAGCATAATCCTAAAGGAAAATATTTTATACAGAATAGCATATTTCAGTACTAATTTGATAAGTGTCTAATGCACATCCTGCATACCCACAAACAATTAGAAGATAAATAATTGCTCACGTGGACAGCAAGGAAAGGTAACAAGATAAGATCAGGTAAACCTTTATTAGTAATTAAGTTACATTTGTTTACATTTGTATGTTTTTGTTGACATTGTTTTTGTTTCTATTGCTATTGTAAAAAATAAACAGTAAATTATCTCTCTTTGGTTTAAGGTGAATTTCTATTGTATTTGGATAATGCAACAAGGCTGATGGTCAGAATCATCTTCCCTGTTGTAAGATAAAGTATAACTGTTCCACTGACATTTTGTTCTAGAAAGAAGCTTTCGGTTCGGCTGCAGGAAGCTGAAGAAGCAGTGGAAGCAACTCAGACCAAATGTTCAAGCCTGGAAAAGACCAAGCAGAGGCTGCAGACTGAAGTGGAGGAGCTCTGTATCGACCTGGAGAAGGTCAATATATCTTATTTAGATGTAACATAGTGTCACACAAATACGGGTGCGCGCTGTCCAGAGAGAGCGGCACAGCGCGGTGCGGTGCAGGAAGCGAGCCAGGCGACCAGGTAAGCGAACAAAACAGGGTTTATTAACCGAAGGCAGCGGGAACGCCGCTGAAGGAACGGCGGGACGTGCCGGGAGCAAAATAACAAAATTATATATCGGCGGGAAGGCGCCGCTGACGGCACGGCGGAACGTGCCGGGATAAACAAATAAAACAACAAAACACATCCGCACACACCCAAAGTAACATAAGCTAAAGCTAAAGCAAATGCTAATGCTAATGCTGACGTAGGTAGGGCCCGATCCACTCGTACGGGGATTGGGTCCTACCTGATCACATGTACGAGCGGATCAGGCCCTACCTACGGAAGCGCGGTGGCGCCGTGCCCCCATGTGAGGGTGTGGACGTTGTGACCCCTTGTGAGCTCGAGGGGCACGTGACCCCTTGAGGATGCGGGGGCATCGTGACCCTAGAAGGGCGCGAGGGCTATGTGACCCTATGAGGCAGCGGAGACGACGTGACCCCTGGTGTTTGCGGGGGCGACGCGACCCCTTGTGAGAACGGCAGCGCCGTGACCCCTCGTGAATGCGAGGGGGACGAGACCCCTTGAGGATGCGGGGGCGACGCGTCCCTCTGTACCTGCGGGGGTGACGAGGCCTCTTGTGAGCGCGAGAGGGACGTAACCTCTTAAAAGCGCGAGGACGACGTGACCCTTTGAGGGTACGGGAACGCCGTAACCCTTTGAGTGTGCGTGGATGGCGCGACCCTTTGGAATCTCGAGGGACACGTGACCCCTTGAGGCTGCGGGGGCGACGAGACCCCTTAAGGATGCGGGGGCGCCGTGACCCCTTGTGAGCACGAGAAGGGCGTGACCCTATGAGAGTCCGAGGAGAACATGACCCTTGGTGAGCGCAGCAGCGCGGCGGCCCTTTCTGAGCGCGAGAGGGGCATGACCCTTTGAGGGTACAGGAACGCCGTACCCTTTTGTGAGCGCGAGGGGGACGCGACCCTTTGAGTGCACGTAGGCAGTGAGACCTTTTGAGTGCGCGAGGAGAGCCTGACTCTTTGAGAGTCCGAGGGGGACATGGCTCTTGGTGAGCGCGGCTCCGCCGTGGCCCTTTGTGAGCGCGAGAGTGGCCCGTCCCCATGGGAAAGTGGGGAAGACGTGACCCCATGTGTGCGCAGCGGCGCAGTGGCTCCTTGTGAGTGCGAGGGTGACAGAACCCCCATGCGGACTCCGGTGCAGGAGAGCAAAGCGCGAATTCAGGGACCCGAGAGACAAACGCGGGTTTAGGGAAGACCGAGGTACACGCGACCGCAGGGGTGAACCGAGTGGACGCACAGGTGGCCCGAGTGGACGCAGTGATGACCCGAGTGGACGCAGAGGTGACCCGAGTGGACGCGGAGGTGACCCGAGTGGACGCGGAGGTGACCCGAGTGGACGCGGAGGTGACACAGTTATGGTCCATGAACTGGGCTTGAACAGGTGCAGAGTCCCATGCGGTTAAAACCGCACCCCAACACTCCAGTCCGACAACCACCTTATCCGGAGCAGGTGGCACATTGTCCTGAGAACGGGTCCAATAAACCAGCGCGGAGGCATCGAAGGCCAGGGCGGCCATGGTATGGTCCCGAGGGGGGGAAATAGACGGCCTTGGCCTCGGCCTCGGCCTCCTCCTCGGACCACAGGACTGCACCCCAGATGATGCTCTGGACACCCCGACTCGGCTCTCAGCCTCCCTCCTCACCGCCACCTGGACACAAAAGGAGAGAACCAGTACCATGGCCCCACCACCTAACACACAGTCCTGGTCTACAGTGGTGGTCACCGAGCACCGGACGCACCCCAATGACAACCCGGACGGCTCGGGGACGGACGCGACCGACGCAGGATGGCAACCTGTGAGCGGGAATGCCCTAGAGGCGCGGCACGGCTCACAGTTGCAGGACGGTTGCTCCGTGGAGCTCTGAGGAACCAGAGAGGCATCGCGGTGAGAGTCGCGAGGAGAGTCGCGTGGAGAAACGCGAGGGGAGACGCGAGGAGAGACGCGAGGAGAGTCGCGAGGAGAGTCGCGAGGAGAGTCGAGTGGAGAGGTGCGTGGAGAGTCGAGTGGAGAGGTGCGTGGAGAGGCGCGAGGATCGACGCGAGGAGAATCGCGTGGACAGCCGTGAGGAGAGATGCGAGGAGAGTCGCGAGGAGAACCGCGAGTGGAACCGCGGGGAGAACCGCGAGAGGAACCGCAGGGAGAACCGCGAGAGGAACTGCGGGGAGAACCGCGGGGAGAACCGCGAGAGGAATCGCGGGGCGGCTCATGTAAGGCGGGCGGAACCCTAGTAGCGGCAGGCGAGGTCTCGCTGACAGCGAGGGGAGAGACCCTGGCGGCGCGGCGCGGCTCAATACGCGGGCAGAAAGGCACGCAGCCCGCGTTCCGTGGCTCGCTGACAGCCAGAGGAGGCTCGCCGGGGGGATCGCGCGGAAGGTCCCAAGCGGCGGAACAGAACTCGCTGAACGGGTTATCAATGGAGGCTCCCACGGAGGATCACGTGCAGGATCCTTAGCGGAACAGAACTCGCTGAACGGGTTATCCGTAACTCGCCCGCGGGGAAGTTGCTGCTTCACCGCGTCCAGGTGCTCGCCGACGGAGCGGGCATCTGAGCCCGGGGCAAACCGGGCTAAGAGCGCCGCCTCGAATCGGCTCGCTGAGGTGAGGCAGACATCCCCTGAGGCCACCAGGCCCTCGGCCCAGCTCAGCGCAGGTCCCAGGAGACGGGAGAGGTAGAAGAGTTCAAACACCCCGCGACAGGCGACAATATACGGCAGTGGCTTCAAAGCCACCCCGTCGCAGGGTGCTGGGAGCTTGATCGGGGCAGAGAGAGGGAGCACAATCTCTCCATAATCCGGGACCCGGTTGATTCCCCTCATCGCTCCAACCTCCGAGGAGCGAGCACTGCAGCGGGGATGAGAAGGCATGGCTAGCGCCAGGCTACTCTAGCCGATTGCTGCAGTGGGGGAAAGGCTATTGGCGTGGCTAGCGCCGGATTAATGGAGCCGGGATGCTGCAGCCAAGGACTCGACGAATGGCGGGGCTAACGCCAAGATAAGGTAGCCGGAGCTGCAGTGGACAAACGCGGCTAATAGCGGGGCTAGCGCTGAAATAAAGTAGCCGGTGCTGCAGCCGAAAAGCGAGGCTAATGGCGGGGCTAACGCCGGGATACAGAAGCCGATGGCTGCAGCCGGAGGATGCGGCTAATGGCGGGGCTAGCGCCGAATTAATATAGCCGGTGCCGCAGCCGGAGGAAGCGGCCGCTGGCGTGCTAGCGCCGAAGCTAACGCGGCTAGCAGCGCTAACCGCTGGAGCGGACAGAACGGCGGGGAGCGCGATCGCGGAGAAAGCAAGAAAAACCGCTCGCTTACCCAGAAGAGGAATCCTGGTCTTCACCCGGTGTTGAGGTCAGCATTCTGTCACACAAATACGGGTGCGCGCTGTCCCGAGAGAGCGGCACAGCGCGGTGCGGTGCAGGAAGCAAGCCAGGCGACCAGGTAAGCGAACAAAACAGGGTTTATTAACCGAAGGCAGCGGGAACGCCACTGAAGGCACGGCGTAACGTGCCGGGATAAACAAATAAAACAACAAAACACATCCGTACACACCCGAAGTAACATAAGCTAAAGCTAAAGCAAATGCTAATGCTAATGCTGACCTGCCGGCTGACGGGAAACCAACGTGCTTAAGACACCGCCGGCAGGTCACATGTGATCAGGTAGGACCCAATCCCCGTATGAGCGGATCGGGCCCTACCTACGGAAGCCCTACGAGGCCAAACCCGAGACACGGGTGACAGGTGGGAGTGGCCCAGCCCTCCCAACCTGACACATAGTCTTTGTTTTGTCAATTTTACAACCTCACAACCAACCACCAAATGAAGATGTTAACTGAGGGTATGGTAGCTTGGTGGTTAAGCTACTGATTGGTACGCTTTTGGGGGGGGGGGGTGTTAAATCCTAGTTTTGCTGAAGTTACCAATGTGGGCCCTTGAGCAAGGCCTTTAACCCTCATTGCTCAAGGGGATGTTGTATCATGGCCAGCCCTGCATTCTGAACCCAACCATCAATTTGGGATACTTGTAAGTTGTTTTGGATAGAAGTGTCTGCTAAATGATCTAATGTAATGTAAATTAAGTAGAGCCACCTTACTATGTGATGCCAGAGGTAAGAATTTAGATGATGCCATTTATTCTTTAGTGCGTTTGAATGTGTATACTGTATTTCAGCATTAACTGTCACAGTACAATAATATGAAGTGTTTAAAATGATGATAAGCCCAGATTATAATAATAGTATTCAAACCAATATAAACCCTATAACATTTTAAACTCAAACAACCAGGGTAAGATACACCTAGCATTCATGCACAAATAAAGTTAAATCATTGAAACATTCAAATAAATTAGTTGAGCATAAAGGTGCAAGGCTGAAGTAATTTAATCATATTGGGCTGTGACCATCACCTTCAGGCTATTCTAATCTTACCATACTTTAAATTGAATTACTGGATGCTTTAAACTGGAAAAATTCACCATGCACTTATAAAATGCACCTTGCATTGCTTTTCTTCACATATAGCAGCTATGCATTTTTATACGTTTTAATTCCACGGTTCAAGTTCAAGTTATTTATTTATATAGCGCTTTTTACAACAGTACATTGTCACAAAGCAGCTTTACAGAATGAAAAGCCTTTAAACCCCCAAAGAGCAAGCCACGGTAAAGTATCTAATTTAAAAGCCTTACCATTAAAAAGACTTACCATTGTTCATAATGTCAAAACAAAACACAGTGTCTCCAAAAGCCATTCTAATTTTGATTTACATTGATTATGAACTTACTTTGGACCAGCATTAAATCCACATAATTGCAAATTTGATAGCTATTAGCATATACGTTATTTATAAGTTCCATCCATCCATTATCTTCCGCTTTATCCTTTATTAGGGTCGCGGGGGGGTTCCCAATGCCCATCCAGGGGAGAACGTCTCGGGAGCTGGGCAGATACAGCCAGGACAGGGCGCCAATCTATCGCTGGGCACACACTCACTCACACAGAAACGCATGCATACATACTCTATATGGGGCAATTTGGAGAACTCAATTGACTTGATCCATGTTTTTGGACTGTGGGAGGAAACCGGAGAACCTGGAGGAAACCCACGCGGACACAGGGAGAACATGGAAACTCCACCCAGATGGGGATTCAAACCGGGAATCCCTAGCGTTGAGAGGCGAACGTGCTAACCACTAAGCCACTAAGTCACCATGCCGCCCTTTATTTATAAATTGTTTGGGCAATTAGATAAAAACATTACCAGCTAAATCTGCTCATTTTACTGACCAGCATTTTGTATTTCACCCATACTTCAGTGATTAATCAAAATTTGATCAGGCTCAGCTGGCATTTATGAGTTAAATGAGTTATACGTAAAATTTATGGAAAAAATCATGTGTGGAATTCAACACTGTGGAATACAAAAATGGAACTATAAAATGATTTAGAGATGTTTTTTTTACTCATTTAAAATTTCATTTTTCAATTGAAACAGAGTGCTAACAATACATTTATTCATTATCTCCCGCTTATCCTCTATCAGGGTCGCGGTGGGGTTCCCCATGCCCATCCAGGGGAGAACGTCTCGGGCGCTGGGCAGATAGACCCAGGACAGGGCGCCAATCCATCGCTGGGCACACACTCACTCACACAGACACACTCTATATGGGGCAATTTGGAGAACTCAATTGACTTGATTCATGTTTTTGAACTGTGGGAGGAAACCGGAGAACCCGGAGGAAACCCACGCAGACACGGGGAGAACATGGAAACTCCACCCAGATGGGGATTCGAACTGGGAATCCTTAGCGCTGAGAGGCGAACGTGCTAACCACTAAGCCACCGTGCCGCCGCTAACAATACAGTACTTGGAAAATATTGCTTACAATACAGTACTTGCTCAAATGTGTGTTTTTTTTATAAAAAATAAAATTCCCAGTGATTTTTTGTTGTTGTTTTAGCCTAATTTAAATTAAATAATATGACTGAGGCAGTTCTTGTGCCTGTATGGTTAAAAAAATCTACAGGCCAATAATGCAGCGGCTGTGCTGGATAAGAAGCAGCGCATGTTAGACAAGCAGCTGGGAGACTGGAGGCAGAAATGTGAGGAGCTTTTGGGCGAAGTGGAAAGTTGTCAGAAAGAAAGCAGACTGCAAGCTGCTGAGCTTTTTAAACTGAAAACAGCCTATGAGGAGTCCTTGGAGCAGAGTGAAGCTTTACGCAGAGAGAACAAGGCTTTCCAAGGTAAGTCAACTTTCAAGGTAGTAACACATCTATGATGGCAGATTATAAACTTATTTAATTATTATAGTATTATATATGGCTTTTTTTTTAAACAACAGCCCCCACTCCACCCTCCAAGCTAGCAATTTCACATAAAACTGACTAAATAAAGTACCAACCTAGAATTATAATACATATACAGAAATATCAGTCAGATTTGAATAAAATAGATTCTTATAACAAAACATAGGAAAAATCTACAAACCTGCTGAATTACATGAAACCGGTGTTTTCTAAGGGATATTTCTGATTTAGTCTTTTAAATACGCAGTTGCTGTATACTCAAATATATTTAGTTCCACATTGTTTTAGTAATTTAATATTAAATGTCAATTTAAAAACATCTATGGCAGCGGTGGGATTTGAACCCACGCCTCCAGAGAGACTGGAGCCTAAATCCAGCGCCTTAGACCGCTCGGCCACGCTACCCATAGTGCTTTAGGCTTTAACTAAAACTCTTTAGAAAACTTTGTAATTTAAACAATGCTGATGGGATTTCAGAAGAAATTGCTGATCTTACTGATCAACTCTCGGATGGAGGGAAAAGTGTTCATGAACTTCAGAAAATGAAAAAGAAGAATGAGATGGAAAAAGAGGAACTGCAGGCTTCACTGGAAGAAGCTGAAGCAGCATTAGAGGTATGTAATAAAATTCTAATTACTACTAAAGCTAAGATAAGATGTTTGTTCATCTCTCAATGCTGGGAATCCAGGTTTGAATCCCAATCTGGCTGGAGTTTCCATGTTCTCCCTGTGTCTGTGTGGGTTTCCTCCAGGTACTTTGGTGTCCTCCCACAGTCCAAAAAAACATGGAGTTAAAGTAAATCAAAATCTAAATTGTCCCATATAGTGAGTGTGCCCAGCGATAATTTGCTACCCTGTCCTGTGTCTATGCCCAGGGTCCATTTTCATAATTTCAGACCTTACCATGTCAAATGATTGCTTTAGTGCCATATTCTTCAGAAGTCAAAACTAGTAAAAGATCGTCACAGTAAAATCATGATATCGACGATATCATTTACTTAAATGTAAAAAAAAAATCTTAAGGGATATATATTTATAATGTTCTAAGCATAAAACTTCCACAACATACCAAATAGCTTCTTTATTTGAATTGAATGCTTGCAAAATAATCTAAACCATATCCCTTAAGTAGGATTTGTTTATATTCAAGTAATTGATAAGGAATATTGCCGATATCATGATTTTTCTGTGACGATCTTTTACTAGCTTTGTACTTTTGACGAATATTGTAATAAAACAATCATTTGACATGTTAAAGTCTCCTCCTACTGGCCGGTCTGCGCACATACAACTTTCTTTCGTTTACTTTCTACGTGAAATGTCTTCTAGCTTAATAAAAACCAAGCTGTTAAACATATCAACAAATCCCACGTAATACTATAGTAATTATCGCCAAAAAATATTATTGGCAGCGGTGGGATTCGAACCCACGCCTCCAGAGAGACTGGAGCCTAAATCCAGCGCCTTAGACCGCTCGGCCACGCTACCGATAGATCTTTTCAGCGGTGGGAAACGTGATAGTGGTAGCAAGCAACAAGCTAAGTTGTATTTTCGTTAAAGTGCTTTTTAATTTTAAAATATTGTAACTTTAGGCGAAAATGCGAGTCTTAAGTCGTTCAGTTAATCGTGTCCTAATGATAATCTTCGAGTCTCCGCCGCTCAGATAGAGCTGTACATTCCACATCGCTTTACAGTCAAAGTAAAGGCACCAGGCCGTGTTAACCACTAGAGGGCAGTGTGCTATTATAAAAGAACGCCAGGGATTTACAATTCAATTTGCTTTTATCTTTTTTTAAGACAAGTGTAAAATGTGACGATGGATTAAATGTCTACAACGACTAGAAGTCGCTATATATATTTAAATAGTCATGTATAAATGTGTATAAATTAATATGATGCACACTTTCAAAAACCCCAAAAAGGATATGAGCTTCTGAAAATCCTTTCCATCTAAAATCCTAAATAAGCATGGCCAGTTTTTATGATGCACCAATTTTTTTTACACTTAATTGAAACTCAAAATTGTTAATTAAACATCTTAAAATTTGCATAGAACAATACTGTTGCAAGAATATAAATTAAAATCTAGAATTATCGTCTTTTCAAAGTTTGATTGTCAAAATAGTGCGACGTAAAAGAAAAACATCACTGGCAGCGGTGGGATTCGAACCCACGCCCCCGAAGAGACTGGAGCCTTAATCCAGCGCCTTAGACCGCTCGGCCACGCTACCCATGTTTTATTATTCACCTACCTCATAAGATGGAACGTTCGAAATGTAATCATTTCAAATTCATTAACCCTTGAGTAAACAAGCAAAACTTCAGCTAAAGTGGAACTTTTCGTTGAGTCTTGTTTGGAATGTTAGACCATCAAGACACAAATAGCAGGTAACTAAGTAAAATGTGTGTTTTTATTGTCCTGTTGTGCTAATTTAACAGAAACTTCACAATAAGTATAATACAGATTAAAATTTTAATCTGGACAAACGTCTTTTTAAAGTTTAAAGTGGCAAAGTGAAGTAACAATATTTAGAATAAACTGAATGTACAAATTTGAATTTGCGTGGAAAGAGACTGTTAATTGTTATATACAAATACAAATACATATACAAAGTTTAAGTGGCAAAGTGGAGCGACGTAAAAGAAAAATGTCACTGGCAGCGGTGGGATTCAAACCCACACCCCCGAAGAGACTGGAGCCTTAATCCAGCGCCTTAGACAGCTTGGCCACACAACCTTCAACTAGTCACCCACCTACCCGATTTAGCAGTGATCTTCTGCAAAGCCCTAGTAGAGGATTAAGTGGAAGATAATGAATGAAAATTGTCCTAGAGATTTTATTGTATAAAGTATAAACTACCTAGTTTGCACACTGCACAGTCTGAACTCTGAAACTCATCTTTTACTCTGGATGTTATCTTTCAGGCCGAGGAGACTAAAGTACTCAGGCTGCAAGTGGAGCTCTCGCAGGCCAAAGCTGACATAGAGCGCAGAGTTCAAGAAAAAGAGGAAGAAATAGAAGCTACCAGGTAGTAGTTCATGTCACTTTTTCACTAGGAAAAGCTAATTAAAAATATTACCCAACTGTACTTGTTTTTAAACTGTACTTTTTACCTTTTTTAAATAAAGCCTTATACTCTCAAGTAAGCATCCTCTTCCTGTCATGTGGTTGCTTTTGTTTCTCAGATGGTTTTTCCTTAGGCACCATACTTTTTGTACTTAAAAATTTTATATATATATATATATAAAAGGTATATATATATAGGTAACTACTAAGTTGCAAGTGGTATATTTTGCATTCAGGAAGAGCCACCAGCGAGCACTGGAGTCATTACAGGCCAGCCTGGATGTAGAAGTGAAGGGCCGAACTGAGGGCACACGTTTAAAGAAAAAGATGGAGAATGATTTGAATGATTTGGAGTTACAAGTGGATGTACTTAATAAAAACAACGCTGAGCTGCTGAAGACAGTAAAGAAGATGCAACAGCAATTAAAGGTTCCTCTCTCTATTCCTGACTACAATAATAACAACTAATTATTACAATTAATGATAATAAAATTGAAAAAGGGAAAAATCTGCCACCACATTAAATAATATATGTATTGGTTTTATTTGCTTTTTATTTATTTACGTCATTATTTTCTAAATGAAAATAAAGTATCTGACCAATAAGCAGAAGTGGCAAAAAAAACACAAATTCCTTATTTAAGTAAAAGTAACAGTAATTATATATAAAAAATATTTAGTGAAATGTCGAAGTTTGATTTCTATTGTTCGCTTAATTAAAGATCAATGCTTAATCATTTGTGTGTTTAATGTAAAGTCTTTCTTTAAGACTTTTTTTTAAACAGGGTATTTTTTTTATTTACACATTCCTACAGTAAGTGTTAAGAACGTTTTGTAATGAACCTACATGAGCGGGTATCGTGGCTTAGTGGTTAGCTTCTCAGTTCTGAGGATTTAGGTTTGAATCCCAATCTGGGTTTATTTTCCATGTTTTCCCCATATAGTGTGTGACAAGCTGATTGGTTAAGACAATTAAAACATGCCTTTTGCAACTTTTGTGCTTTTCCAAAACTTATGATAGCAAAGACGCGCTGACGCCCTAAATTAAGCTACACACTTAATGGCTCACTAAAGATCAATAAGGGCCCAGTAAATTAACTGAACTGATCTTAAACACTCAATTCTATCACAAATATAAAACGTACAAAAGTTCATGATCCCACCTTGCAAAAAAAAAAAATCACTAAATAATAATGATACAACACATATTTTTCTCTGTCATCGTGTGACCTGCAGGACCTGCAAGTGCAACTGGAGGAGGAGACCCGTGTGCAAGAAGCCCTGAGAGAGGAGCACACTCTACTAGAGCGACGGTGTACTATACTTATCTCTGAGGGAGAGGAAAGTCACACTGCGCTGGAGGCAACAGACAGAGCACGAAAAACTTTAGAAACTGAGCTGCAAGAGGCCACAGAAAAATACAATGACCTGAACAACCAGGTAGCGCTCTGAAAATATGATTCTGTGAGAAGATTTAGTCAATTCTCTTTAAATTAATGGAAAACTTTTAATGGTTGCTTGCAAATATTGAATATATTGGTCATGTATTCTAATTGTGGTTTACAGCCCTTGGCATATTTAGTATTTTTTATATTAAGAGAAACCTCTAGTTTTGTTAAATTGTTTCACTTGAAATTTTGTCACAGTTACAGACAGCTTGCAGCGGGAAGCGAAAGTTGGAGATGGATCTTCAGCAGGTCACACAGGAGCATGAGGAGCTGCAAAATGAACTAAGGGGAGCGAACGATAAGATCAAGAAAGCTATATGTGAGGTAGTGTAACAAAATCATGTTTGGTGTTACAATCAAATCACAAAAAAACCCACATATGTTAACATTGTGGGCGACACATTGGCTTAGGTTTTAGCATGTTTGGCGCTGGGGGTCCGGGTTCAAATCCCAATCTGGGTGGAGTTTCCATGGGGTGGGTTTCCTCCAGGTTCTCCGGTTTCGTCCCAGAGTCAAAACATGGATTCAAGGTAAATTGGCTGCTCTAAATTGGGTGTATCTGCCCAGTGCCCAATAATGGAACCCCTCGTGACCCTAGTAGAAGCCTAATTGGAACATAATGCATGAATCAATGTTAACAAAGTTGGTTTGAAAAGTGACTTGAATTTGTTTAACGTTAAGCTTTTTGGTTTAACCTATATGCTTTATCTACATTTATTTAAATTTAAATGCTTAAATGTTGCCTAGATATTTTAGTAAATATCTATATAAATATTAGTTAATATTAATACCCATTGTTTCAAATTAATTTCATAAATATTTCTTATCTGGCGGCATGGTGGCTTAGTGGTTAGCACATTCGCCTCTCAGCGCTAGGGATTCCCGGTTCGAATCCCCATCTGGGTGGAGTTTCCATGTTCTCCCCGTGTCTGCGTGGGTTTCCTCCGGGTTCTCCGGTTTCTTCCCACAGTCCAAAAACATGGATCAAGTTAATTGAATTCTCAAAATTGCCCAATTTAGAGTGTGTATGTGTGAGTGAGTGTGTGCCCAGCGATGAATTGGCGCCCTGTCCTGGGTCTATCTGCCCAGCGCCCGAGACGTTCTCCCCTGGATGGGCATGGGGAACCCCACCGCGACCCTATTAGAGGATAAGCGGAAGATAATGAATGAATGAATAAATTGCCCCATATAGAGTGTGAGTGAGTGTGTGCCCAGCGATGGATTGGCGCCCTGTCCTGGGTGTATCTGCCCAGCGCCCGAGACGTTCTCCCCTGGATGGGCATGGGGAACCCCACCGCAACCCTAATAGAGGATAAGCGGGAGATAATGAATGAATGAATGAATGAATATTTCTTATCTATATATTTCATCTTTTTTTCATTATTTCAAATGTAAAGCTGTATTTGATTCATGTATTGTAAATCACATCCATGTGTAAATAATTTGTGTATATTTGTATTTGTTACATTATACATTTTAGCTTTTCTAAACTTTTACATTTAGTTTTTTTTATTTGAATAATGATAAGCAACTAATGTAGGATTATTTTTGCAAGGGCTTTATCTACATATAACGTATAACACATATCTAGAAATTTTTTTGAAGACTTTTTAAATATATTTTTATTCAACTTTAATCTATTTCACTAATTAATGGAGTTTTGTAAACAAAAAATAGTAAAATGTGAAGTCAGCAACACACTAAAAAGTTGGGGTGAAAGCAATATGAGACTGAAAAGTTTATACAAGCATATATTTTATATTTATATATTGTGAAATAATTATAGAGACAAAGAAATTCTGTCAGTTGAGTAGCTGATGTAACCATGTGATTTAATAGACTGCACTTCAACTGCTATGTCTATGGTTAAAGTGAACCTTTGGAAGGTAAGCAATTTATTGCATCTGTCAGGGTCAAAAGAATATGTTGTACCCTGTGCATCCATTCGAGGATTTTGGGTTTCAATTACTCGTTATCTGATTAATTTTGATCTATAGTAAAAATATGGATGATTTAAAAAAATAAGCATTGGATTTTAAAAAAAAGTGTTACTTAAAGAGATAAATAAGAGAAATAAAAAGATTCAGGCATAATTTCTGTTCTCTGTGTAGACTGCTCGGGTAGCTGAGGAGCTCAGGGTGGAGCAGGAACACAGCATGCATCTGGAGAGAGTGAAAAAAGGCCTGGAGGCTCAGCTCAAAGACATGACTGTCAGACTGGATGAGGCTGAACAACTTGCCATGAAAGGAGGCAAGAAGATCATACAGAAGCTTGAAGGCCGGGTAACTTAAAGAAATTCACAATGATCTCATCAAAATATCAGACTATAGTAATGTTTCAACTCACTGCATTGATATTCTGATTTACTCTGACTCTGAGTTGTATGAGGCCAAAATCCTTTTACATTTGTTTCATAACTGAATGTGTACGAGTGAAAATGTCATGTGTATGTTTTTATTTTATTGCTTCATCTAAACTAAGGGATATTTTTACTCTGTAGGTAAAAGAGTTAGAACTCGATTTGGAAACAGAGAAGAAAAAATATGCAGAAACAGTAAAGACACTGCGGAAGAATGAACGGCGCCTTAAAGAACTTCTCTTCCAGTCTGAGGAGGACCAGAAGAACCAGCAGAGGATGCAGGAGCTGGTGGAACGACTGCAGATCAAAATGAAAACCTACAAAAGACAAGTGGAAGAGGCGGTACTGTACTATTAATATGTGTAATTACACCAAAACCCAGGGATTTAAAGAATTTTAAAAATTATTTAAAAATTATTTTTTATTAATATAAGACAAGGATTATATTCATAAAGATGCTAAGAATCCTTTCAGAAAGCTCTTAGTTTAGAGTTCTGGCTTCTTTTATCTTATATGTGATTACGGGTCAATCTTAGAACAACTTTAAGATAGAAAAAGACAAAACTTTAATCCAAGTTAGGAAACAATACTGACCTGAACTTTAGATGTGATGCATGACGACTATGACAGGATGTCAAAAACAAAATGTAAAATTCCACACCAAAAAAGTGCTCGTAATTATTTTATGTCTTTACTTACAGTATATGATAATAGAATACATATAGAAATAATTTACCCCAGTCACACACATATTTATTTTCTTTCTTTATTTAACATGCTGGTCATATTTACGTAATCTATTTGATATTAAATGGTGTAAAGTTAACTAGAGTTTTTAATCTACTGTAATCGATAATGTTCCTATTCATTTGGTTTCTTTGCGGACACTTTTATCCAAAGCAACTTATAAAGTATCCCAAGTTTGATGGTTGGAGTCAGGGTGAGGTACAGCACCCAGACTAGGAATTTTAATCTCCAACCTTTAGATAGCTATCACAACAAGTTAACCACTTAGATACCAGTTCACTTAAGGACAAGTTTGTTTGTTTGTGGCAAAAATATATATAAAAAAACTACTAAAAGGACTTAAAAGGCCAAAAGAATAAAAATGTTTGCTTTTAGCTCAGTTCAAATTAATCTAAACAATTTTAACCTGGGGCGGCACAGTGGCTTAGTGGTTAGCATGTTCGCCTCAGCGCAAGGGTTTCCCGGTTGGAATCCCCATCTGGGTGGAGTTTCCATGTTCTCCTCGTGTCTGCGTGGGTTTCCTCCAGGTTCTACGGTTTCCTCCCACAGTTCAAAAACATGGATAAAGTCAATTGAGTTCTCCAAATTGCCCCATATAGAGTGTTTGTATGTCTGTGTGAGTGAGTGAGTGTGTGCCCAGCGATAGATTGGCGCCCTGTCCTGGGTGTTATAAATAAACAATAAACTTTGTTAAAACTTTGTTAAATAAACAAGTGAGATTGGTATATATTTGGTTTTTATTAAGTTGTCTAATAATTTTGCACAGTAATAGTTACCTGCACAAACACATATCCTCCTAAAATAGCCAAATCTAAAAAAAAAAAAACCCTACAACTTCCAAAAATATTAACCTTTGTATTTTACAAAACCTTTGAGTCTTTTGGGGTAATTGAGAAGACAGTTGTTGTTCAATAATAAAAATAATCCTCTAAAATACAACTTGCCTAATAACTCTGCACGCAGTGTATAGAGTGTGTCTGTGTAAGTGAGTGTGCCCAGCGATAGAGTGGCGCCCTGTCCAGGGTGTATCTGCCCAGCGCCCGAAAATTTCTCCCCTGGATGGGCATGGGGAACCCCACCGTGACCCTAGTAGAGGATAAAGCAGAAGATAATGGATGGATGGATATTATATTTGCCGTATTATAAACCAACATATGAAACTCAGGATATAGCAGTAAAAGCTATTGAAATTTGCTAGTCAAAAATAGCTGTTTTAAAAAAAATGTTTGTGTGTACATTGAATTTCATTTCCAATTAACACTCAAATGGTGCGTTTTCATTTAGAATGAAATACACACTTGAGCTGTGCAACCAAACAATAACAATGATGTGTAAAAATTTCTAACCAGAAAAAAAAATTGCTTTAGGTTTCAAATTAACTTTCCGGTACCTTATTATTGTTACTTAAAACACATTTCTAAAACACATTTCTAAAAATCTGCAATCACAAAGACTTCAAGATTTCATTGCTCATCAGCCAAATTCCTGGTCCCTCATTGCCTGTGTGCATTCAGGAGCTCAAGATAGACATTTTTGTCTTTGTTGCAATGACCTTGTTATTATAGCTTTAAGACTGTCTATGGACCTTTTCTCCTGTCAATATGTAATAAAGATTTAATGATGTAAAATGCGTGAGATGAGACATGTTGTTTGCTGTTAAAATGCATTCTTATTTGTCCTTATTACAGGAGGAGCAGGCCAACACAAACCTGGCCAAGTACAGAAAGACTGTACATGAGCTTGATGATGCAGAGGAGCGAGCAGACATTGCTGAATCCGCTCTCACCAAGTTCAGAACCAAGAACAGAGGCAGTTTTAAAGGATACAATTCAGTAAGTCTGATCTATATTCCAATAATCCAGATTCACTAATGAAGAAGTTTTAAAAAAAACATGTCTCGTTCTTTACAGGGTTACAGCACACCATATGCTGGAATGGTGAGGTCTCCCAGCTCTGTAGGCTCTGAGGGTAGAGGTGAAAAGATCCTCATAGATGATGATGAGTCTGTCAGTTCGCTTATTCCCACTTATCTCAACTCAATCAAAAAACTGATGATTGACTAGTCTTTCACCAGGTTCTTCACATCCCACATTTTCAGTCTTATGCAAAATTTTGAACACCCTTGCTTATTGTTTGCTTTAGATTCTAAGATTTAAAATGTTAACTTATAGTTAATAGAAAACATGTTTGAATATGGGACGGCATGGTGGCTTAGTGGTTAGCACGTTGTACTCTCAGCGCATGGGAATTCCAGGTTTATAGAAAATACATTTGAACTTAAAAAATAAACATAAAAATAACCGAACAATTTTCTGGGATTACTAAATTCAGCTTACACCTTTAGTTTAGTTAAGGTACATTTTGTGTTTTGCTGATGCTCACCACAAATTTGTTAAGTTTAATGGATAAACTACCTCTGTGCATTAAAATATTTCTTTAATGTTGAAGATGTGATACAATTTTTATTAATTTATATTCTAAGACAATAATTTAAAATCGGGCGTTTCAAGTGCCTGCACAATAAACAAAAAGCAGCCCCCTGGACAGGCTAAACAACCAGGTGAACAAATTACATATAAAAGGGCAATTTGGAATTTACGATTCACATTACTTGTATGCCCTTGGATTGAGGGGTACAAACTCTATCATCCTGAACACAAACACGACATGAAAAGAACATTTAAATTACACACAGAGAGAACACTAGCCATCTCATTAACCCATCTCATCTGTTACATTATGTCAGACTTGATGAAGGGTACATAAACTTTTGCATAAGACTTATTTTTTTTAGTATTATTGTTTCTTTATTCACTTAATGCTGACACTTTAACAAAATAACCTAGAATTGATAGGATATCGAACAGATCTGGTTTTAGCCCTGTATTATTATAAATTACATCTGAATATTTGTCCAGACTGAACCTCTGCTGGACCCAGATCATTTATAATGCAAGACAGATTAAGGTTTTGCAGTGCCAAAATAAAATTTAAATGTGTAGAGTCAGAGTCTGTGTTTATTTGGTAGGTTTTTTTTTGGTTTATTTGTATTTTCCTTTTACTATATTGGATGAATAAAGCGCCCAGCGATGGATTGGCGCCCTGTCCTGGGTCAATCTGCCCAGCGCCTGAGATGTTCTCCCCTGGATGGGCATGGGGAATCCCACCGCGACCCTAATAGAGGATAAGTGGGAGATAATGAATGAATGAAAGGATGAATAAAGCAGGAAGTATTGTTCTGGTTTAACCGATATTGTCGAAACAGAAAAGTATTGTCAGTCAGAGATATTAAATATATTTCTACATATGTTAATAATGTCTTATATTTGAAACTAAAGAACAGGCAGGACATTATGCAAAGCTAATATATAAACCCAATTTGCACCTCATTAGAAAATCCTTCATTATCTCATCAGGCATTTATATAGAAGCAGTACTGATTCAAAGTGACAGAAACGCTACTGTAACTCAGATTCCACCTATATAATTGAGGTGGGAATACAATTCACTATGCAAGTCAAACGTTGAGGTTGTTTAAAGAGAACGGAAAAGCCTAGTGTATCAATAGATTAGTGTTCATAATAAAGTGTTCTGTGAGTGTTAATATAGACATCAGCAGGCAGACATGAGCTGATAATTTACCACTGTGCTCAGTGAATTTACCTCTGTGCTCAGTGGTAGGTTCCCTATGCCCATCCATGAAATGGATGTTTCAGCCAATCTATCACTGGGTACACACTCACTTACACACTATAGTATAGGCACAATTTAGAGCAGCCAATTCATCATGAATCCATGTTTTTAGACTGGGGGAGGAAACCGGCGAACCCAGAGGAAACCCACATGTAAACTGGGACATGGGGAAAACATGCCCAATTTTCATGATATTGTGTTTCACATTTTCTAATTTTAGACAAAAACCACACACACAAAAAAATTAAATATCAAATATTACAGAACATATTAACAGAAAAATATAAAGCAATACCTCAGAGTGAAATCCTGAATCAATAAAACTGTATGACAATCAGATTAAATAGGTAAGACTTGTAATTAATACTTTTGAATGAATGCATGTTCTATCACACAGTACTTTTCAAGGTTGTGGATGAAATATCCAATATCTTTTAAAATGACCTTTTTTTCAAAGTACACTTAAAGAACTCAAAGTAAAAATGCTTTGCTTAGGTAAAAATGGGAATTTAAAAGAACCACCTATCTCAGGAGAATTGGGGGTTTTGGTAGATTTAAAAAAAATGTTTTTATTTCTAGAGTGAGAGAGAAAAGAAATCCAGCAAAATGTGTTAGTACATGAAAGTAAACTTTAATTAAATGTAAAAAAAAAAAAAAAAGTTTGTAACAATAAATATACTGTGTGTAAAAATGCATTTGCCATCATTGTTTGAACTTTTTAAAACATTAAATTTATTTAATTACAAGTAAGATTACAAATCTTTTATATAACTTTGCAGTAAATTGTACAGTTTGCACAACATTTAAGAGAAATGTACATCAATTATCATGGGAATCATTTTGCTGCTTCTATAAAACAATGCCTCTAAAACTTTACTAAAATTACACACAGAGACATTTTTTATTATGTTACATTTGGTATTGGAAAAGGAGCATAGTGCAAAATATTAAAATATATTATCATCATTTTATTTTCTCAGTAATTCAACATCCATGTTGGGATGTTTAGAACACAGAATCCATTTTGTAGTCATCAATATTTAAAAAATAATTATATAAATTATTAGGGTTGTAATTTAATGTAATACCCAGCTTTTTTTCTCAAAGTATATTTATTTAAATTAGTTTAGATTTGCTGACAAAATAAATAAAATTATATGATTATTTGTGCAAACACAAATTGTGGCCCAAAAAGAGAGAAGTCCAGATGGGCAGATCTGTGCTAAATAGTGGATAAATATGAGTAGACAGCTCTGCCATCTATTGGTGTGATTTAAAAATTTATACAGAGAAAAAAACTTAATTTAAAGCAGTTAAAATTAAAAAAAATTTAAAGCATTGTGCACAACCATCATATATACCCAAAGTTAAACAAGCCCATAAAGTGGCAATTCGTGTCTGATTGTTAGGCTGGACGGTGCCATTAATGTGCGGTAGTATACAGTTGTGGTTAAAGGCAGTGAAGGTTGGTCTGAGTGCTTACTTTTAATATCAAGACGGTCAGTAAGATCCAGCTTTAGCATTTTAGCTTGCTTTACTTATATTTTGCATAAAGTAACTACTATATGAACAAATAGATCTCATGAAAACACACAACATAAAAGATAGGGTGGAACTAGCTCAGGACATGAATTACCTGAGAAGACTTAACCTGTGTCATCAAATTCTTATTGTATTTGCTTTTTAAACCTAACAGTGTCAAATACCATATTCATATCTTTATCTCAAATGGTGACATTTAGTGTAACAACTTTTAGTTGCGTGTGTTGTAATTAAACAATAAATGTTCCATAAACATGACCATGAACACCTATAACAGGTATTAGTGTTTTAGATCACATAAAATGACCCGTGGTTTTTTTTTTTTTTTTGTCTGTATCATTTATTAGAAAAACCACCACTACTTCCTCTTATCTTAAAATTGGTCCATTTAAGAAAAATAGTACCTGAAGGCAAACAATGAAATGTAAAATGTTTTATCTATATTTGAAGGTTGTGCATTAATAAGTTTGAATACATATTTGAAAACTTAATGAAGTCAAACTGCTAAAATGATTTATGACTACATTGTGGCCTGATTGTTGAGGCTAAACAGGCTGACGAAATCTTTCTTACTTGTTGATCTCCGAAATTTTTACAAACAACAATCCCTTATTGTTTACTGATGATGCTTCAGCAAAGAAAAATCCCACAAACTGTGTGAGGACAAAAGCTTCTTATTGATAATATAAGCGAATTGGTTTAAACAGAAATGCTTATGACAAACCTGGACTGTTGGCTGCACACAAAAGCAAGACATTCAGGGATGAAAAAATTTGAATATCATGAAAAAGTTGATTCATTTTCATAATTCCATTCAAAAAATTTTACTTTCATAGATTATAGATTCAGGGCCCACAATTTATATGATTGTTTGTTTGTTTTTTTTTTACATAATTTGAGCTTCCAGTCTATGAAACAAAAATAGGAATTCCAAAAATTAGAAAACTGTGTGAAAAAAAGCCCAAAATTTGGAGAGCATTAATGTTTTAAACAGTGTGTGACACAATCATCATCTACCTACACTATCATCTACTAATAGAGATAAGGACCAGAATACAAACTGCTTGAGGTCCAGTGTGAGATATCCACAGTCAGTCATTATTTGTGGTGCAATGTCCAATGCAGGTGTGGATAAACTCTGCTTTCTTAAATCCAAGGTCACCACAACAGTCTACCAGAGTGTTTTAGAGGACTTCATGATTCCTTCTGCTGAGTATCTGTATGGAGATGCAGATTTCATCCTCCAGCAGGACCTGTCCCATGCCCATGTCACCAGAAGCACCCAAACCTGGTTTGCTGATTGGCCAGCCAACTCGCCATACCCCACTGAGAATCTATGGGGTATTCTCAAAAGAAAAATGAGTGGCACCAGACCCAACAACGAAGAGGAGCTGACAGCAAGCATCAAGGAAATCTGGGCTTCCATAACTCTCAGGCAATGCCACAGGCGAGGTTGTCTCAAAGCCACGTTGCATCGAAGCAGTGATTAAAGCAAAGGAATTCCCAACCAAGTTTTGAAGATTGACATATGGTTTTGAAAGTACCATATTTTGAGAGATTTGATGTTATCCTGATTTCTTTTTTTTCTGCAAAAACTGAGAAGTAGTTTGGGCTGATTTTGCCACAGTATTCAAAATTTTTGAATTTCTGTTTTCATGGGTTTTATGAGCTGAATGACCAAATTATGTAAAAATAAACAAATAAATACTTGGAATCACTAAAAATGCTAAAAAAAAGTTTAACTTTTTAAATGGAATTATGGAAATGTATAAACTTTTCCATGATATTAAATTTTTTTGGAAAGGGTCTGTATGTAAAATGAAAATAATTGTGCTATTTATAATTTGGCAAATTAAGCATTCTGCACTTTTTGCTGAGGATCTAACTCTGGTTCACACATTTATAGGATTTCTACTACTGCGTTTACTGACTCAGCTAATACTCTCCCAGCATTGATCTAAAATTACCATTGTAGCTGAAAGTTGTACTCGGGGAAAGGGACAACCCATAGATGAGATGGGAGATAAAAGCTGTGGCTCATTACCATATAATGAAATGTCCAGTGTTTCTAATTATGGATGTTTAAACATTAACAGAAGGCTGATGTTTAATCCTTATTCTTTTTAACTAAACAAGTTAACTAAGAATATATTAAATTCACAAGAAGGTGTATTATCTTGTGGAATGGGAGTTCAATATGTTGCCAATTTAAATAATAATGTAGCTTTTCTACTTTTTTTTTTACAAATCAAATGAAAGATAAATGCATGTGCTAAACTAATCATACTGTATGAATGAGTTTCATTGTATTATCCAGTAGGCATGTTGTAGTAATGCTGTTGAAAGGCCATTTGCTAAATACTTTTTAATTTATCATGATAAAGTGCTTAGCATTTGAACAGAATACATACATTCTTACAATTTCAGTTGAAAAGGTCCAGTTATCACCCCCTGGCATTTTATCCCAATGTAATTTCAGTAGAATACATTTTTAGCTCAAGAGATATCTGACAATATCACAGGCTTTTAGAGAGTGTGTGCAAAAGCATTTGCACAATTTGTTGCATTTGTTTCATTCATTCATTCATTCATTATCTCCCGCTTATCCTCTATTAGGGTCGCGGTGGGGTTCCCCATGCCCATCCAGGGGAGAACATCTCGGGCGCTGGGCAGATAGACCCAGGACAGGGCGCCAATCCATCGCTGGGCACACACTCACTCACACAGACACACTCTATAGGGGGCAATTTTGAGAATTCAATTAACTTGATCCATGTTTTTGGACTGTGGGAGGAAACCGGAGAACCCGG
>JAFMOD010000506.1:1735984-1789055 GCA_019802435.1 Corydoras maculifer
TATATATATATATATATATATATATATATATATGATCATATGATCACAAACTGACATTTTAGACCATGAAATTAATTTAGATTTTGTTATTTAGCAAATGCTTTCATCCAAATGTGAGTTAAGGGCCTGGCTCAAGGACCCATATTGGTAACATTATTAGACTTGGGATTTAAACCTTTAGATTTTGTTATCGCAACACCACTGAGCTACCACTGAAGGAGCTGAAGGTGTTTCTTTACAAAATTAGCACAGCAGAGAAAATCATAATGAAAAATGAATAAATCTTTGGGCCCTATCTTACAATCTGCACACGGATGCTCATTGCTATCTCACACCCTGCCAGTCTATTTTTACGCCTTTCTTCTGCAACGTTCACATAGCAACAGTTCTTGAGAAAATATTTACGTCAGTGGTCTTGAAATGAGATATATTTAGATAAATTTCTTGTGTATTGCTATTTTGGCAATGAAAAACACAGGTGCCTCACTAAGTAAATGCAACAGTCAAACATTAGTCAGATGTAACAGTCAGGCATTCATTGCTATCTTGGCAGTAAATTGTCAACACTGGAGCATGCCCAATGTCAATGAATGATGTGAATAGCCACTAAATGCTATGAAGTTTCAACGCATTACGCAAAAAATGCATATACAGTCTACTATTACAGAAAAATAAAATACTCCATGGGTCAGTTCATTACCTCCAGGTATTGAAAGGCTAAAAAGGCTTTTTAAAGGCTTTTAAAGGCTTTTCAATCTGGCTTTTTAAGGGAATTTTAAGAGAGCTGGTTGTGTTGTAAAATGATTTGTGCATTTACAATGATAGAAATTTAGATTTAAATTGGACATTGTGACTTTTTATTCTATGACTTAAGTTTGAATTTTATGTGTAACTAAGCCTTTTACATCCCAGTAAATATGCAAAACAACACTGGAAGGAGAATGTCAGAGAATAATCAATGTTGCGTTTCAGGAATGTATTGGAAATTCTCCTACAAGTTTCTTCCGTTTGAACCGATAGGAAACTCAAGACATGACTGCTGATCAGATGTGGGTACTAGAACATGTGGACATTACTCTCCTAACACATTCCATTCAGCCTGGCATGCTGCAAAATAAGAAAAACCACGTGGACTGTCTGGCTCAGCGATGGAAGAACAGTTGACTTCTTCTAGATTAAATCATACATGATTAGGCTCGGACTTCAAATTTGATTGTGTTTGTAATAAATGTGCATGTTTACGAAAATGCTTTTCACATCACTGGTCAGCAAGGTGCTGAAAGGTCACAGCCTGCACTCTTGCAACAATTGTGCCCAGAATACAACTGCACAAATGGTAAATTCAGGAAAAACTAAAGGTTGCAAACGCGGCTACAGGAGCCAGCCAGGAAAACAATGGCCATCACAAGTCACAACAAAGGCAAGGCTGAGAGGCAGAATAATGGCAGTATTGTGGTGCGGTCTGTGGGAGTGCGTAGGCGGACCTCCAAAACATAGTCTGTACTGTTTGTATTTTAGTAAAATACATGTCATAAACAGAAAATGACCTTCCTCAAACTGTCGAAATACATCCTCTGACTATTACTTTATGCTTCATTATTATTTGTTAACAAAAGAGGCTCTGCATCTTCTCAATAATAAAAAATGTTTTTTAGATATCTTTCTTTATATTATATGTGTAGCAATGTCAGACTGAGAATGTACGAGACTGCATGATACAAAATCCTAATGTATGAAACACATACCCTTCCTCTTGATTTGCTAAAGGAATCTGAGATAGCTTCGACAAATTCCTAGCATACTCTTCTTCAATCTTGATTCTGAAAAATACAAGAGATAATATCTTCAAATGTCTGAACAGGTATGTTGCTAAACTGAATGTGTACACTATATACCACATCAAAAACAAAACACACACACACACACACACACACACACACACACACACACTCACACACTCACACTCTCACACACGCAGAGCATGTTCAGCTGTATAGTTTAACTGCTGGTGCTACCATTTTACATATCCAGGTCATTTTATGCATCACAGGTATCCCCTCTGACCGGTTTCCATCAGGATAAGTAAGAAAATACTTGACCCTACCATGCTTTTAAACATTTTCCCAGACCCCTTAGTCAGCTGTTAAGTACCAAGTATGACAGAATTGGTTAAAGAGACAAGCATGGGATAAATTAGCCTTCCATGTTTCCATTTTGCCTGTTTTGATTTCACTGTAAATAATGGCAGCAGTGTACTGAATAGCTACATGGAAAGGCTCGAGTTACTACATGGAAGAATTTTAGAACACAAATCCAATTATGCTGAACGGTGCTCAGTTTGAATAGATTTTCCTGTCAAGTCTGGTATTAGGAAAAATCAAAATGACAAAATCCAGTCATAAGTTTTTGTTAAATGAATTGCATAACTCTACTCACTGTTTTACGTAAAAAGTTAGCAACACATAAAAGTCCGTCATTAATGTAATAGAGGAACCTATCTGCGGGATGTGACGCTCGTTATTGCTGTGCTTGTAAGAGCTAAACTATACAACTGTTATGCAATTTTAGTTTTAAAGCACTTCCTGCTGAGCTGCTTGTTAAATTTATACCAACATAAGCTTTCTTTAATGCTGAGAAATTATGTCACTCATACAAGGCACAACATGCTTTCAACGTTTACATAGACATAAAATTGATGTGTTTAAAGTAATCTCCAGAATAAAAGCAGGCACTGCTGTTAAATGAAATCTACCTTTCCCTTATAAACTCTGCCATCTCCTTTTGCATATGTTTTCCCTTCAGCTGCTTCTGTAGTAAGACCTCAAAGCCTGTGATGCTGGGGTTCCCCTGTGCATCCCTTTTGTCTGCCTGAAAAACCAAAGAAAATAAACAACTTACAAAGTATCTTAATTATGAACTTTTAGGAAGTTTTGACTGAAACTTAAATTGCAGGGGCGGCACGGTGGCTTAGTGGTTAGCACGTTCGCCTCTCAGCGCTAGGGATTCCCGGTTCGAATCCCCATCTGGGTGGAGTTTCCATGTTCTTCCTGTGTCTGTGTGGGTTTCCTCCGGGTTCTCTGGTTTCCTCCCACAGTCCAAAAACATGGATTAAGTCAATTGAATTCTTAAAATTGCCCGATATAGAGTGTGTCTGTGTGAATGAGTGTGTGCCCAGCGATGGATTGGCGCCCTGTCCCGGTGTATGGGGAACCCCACCGCGACCCTAATAGAGGACAAAGCGGGAGATAATGAATGAATGAATGAATGATGTTTAATTGCAGATCATAAGCATGGCTCTGAAAGCAGCAATTCATATATGAATGATCGTCATCCAAATCCTTGATATGTGAACTACACCCAATTTCATTCATTCATTCATTATCTCCCGCTTATCCTCTATTAGGGTCGCGGTGGGGTTCCCCATGCCCATCCAGGGGAGAACGTCTCGGGCGCTGGGCAGATAGACCCAGGACAGGGCGCCAATCCATCACTGGGCACACACTCACTCACACAAACACACTCTAAATTGGGCAATTTTGAGAATTCAATTAACTTGATCCATGTTTTTGGACTGTGGGAAGAAACCGGAGAACCCGGAGGAAACCCACGCAGACACGGGGAGAACATGGAAACTCCACCCAGATGGGGATTCGAACCGGGAATCCCTAGCGCTGAGAGGCGAATGTGCTAACCACTAAGCCACCGTGCCGCCTACACCCAATTTATTGGGATAAAAAATAAATAAGGGGCATTTAAAATCCTGGCAACGTTGACACTTACTCTTGAGGATTTATATAGTTAAATTAAATACAACAGTATTCAGTTCAGTATTCAGTATGCGTCAAATGCTTTAATTATCTACAATCAAGTCCATTGCCGACAGCTCAACCTTTTTTCCCAGCGCCACTTTTGCTCCTGCCACTATACCCTTATTTATTTTTAGCCCAATAAAGTGGGTGTAGTGCAAACATTAAGGATTCAGGAAAACAGTTAAAAATATACGGCGGCCGCAGGCTGTCAGACTGTTGGTTTAGGATCTTTTTTAATAATTCACATATTAAAGTACTCTTCTTGGACAATTTCATGTGTGTGAACCCCTGACAATCACGGGTCTGTGAACTCCAGTCAAACACTGAATGTTTAATATCGGAACAACGGTAGCAGTAATTTTATGAATAGGTAAGTATATAGAACACTAAAACACACAGTTCCACAGAGTGTATTCATTACCCCACATATCCTCTACATCCCATATAGTATTGAGAAACAGTTGAAATAAGATTTACAATATTGACATATCAGTAACGACACCAACGGCAGTAGTTGAGTATATGAAAAACATTTTACATCTGTCTAGGTCTGTTAAATTTGTGTGTTGTGCAGTGGTTGTGAGGTATGTCTTTGGAAACCTTTAGAACGTGCTAATGCATATTTGGCCGAATAATCCACATCGACAAACAGAGCTCATAAAAACGATTAATCTCTACTAATTTTTACACTAACTTAACTAAACCTATGCATGCTTAATCCTCCGCTCTTGAGATGTGAAATAAGACAGAACTAATCCATCACTGAAGCAATGAGCATGTACACTAATACCTATCCCTATGTAGCGGCGTTATTTTATTTTTCATATTATTTAGTTTAAGGCATCCTTTCTCACACACGTATTAATATTCCATAAGCTACTAAACACTTTTAAACCTACAGATATTTAGTAACATATAGAGTGCAAAATGCTGCAACTGTAACTCCAGTCCTGCCAGCAAAAGAGAGCTTTGAAACAGACTCTCTCTTGGCCCCATTGTATTTCCCACACTTGGTTTTATTCACAACATGCCGAACAAAAACTTGGTCTCATAAACGGTTGGTCTGTTGGAATTCACTTTAAGTGTTTAAACTCTACCAAAGCATTACTGCAAATAAAAGTTCTAATTAAGAGATTGCAATACAGTGAGGCTGAGAAATATATATATATACATTTTTTTTTCAAGAAACATAAGAACATGAGCCATTCCCTTACCCAAAAATAATCACAGTAGCTCCACTCTCCTGGTTTAAGCAGCTGCTGATTGGCTGTATATAATGGGAGAGGAAACGTCACACAGTTGATTTGCTGTCAGGAAGAAAAAATCAAACAGACAAAATAAATTAAGAAGAGAAGATCAAGGCAGCACCATGTGAGAGTTTTCAGCATGAATCATATTAATAACAATAATAAATATTGTTTATGTTGCACAATGTACCCAGAGGTTACCAACCAAAATTGCACAGACAAACAGAACTGAGCATTGCACAGAAATCTTAAGCATTGACCAAAAGGCAGGTGTGGAACTGTTCGTTCAGTGTACTATGGTATGCAAATGTTTGGAAACCCCTTAACAGGAATAGCCATATGATTCAAATATAAATAATCAAGACTCCTTCAACCTTCACCCAATATTCAGTGTCTATGGACTTTATTAATATTCATTCATTTATTAATTATCTTCCACTTAAGGGTTGCGGTGGGTTTCACATGCCCATCCAGGGGAGAACGTTTCACGTGCTGGGCAGAGCCCAGGGCAGGGCACCAATCTATCACTGGGCACACTCACACACACAATGTATATGGGGCAATTTAAAGCATTCAGTTTACCTTGAATCCATGTCTTTGGATTGTTTGAGAAAACCGGAGAACCCATAGAAAACCCACGTAGACATAGGGAAAACATGGAAACTCCACTCAGATCGGGATTCGAACCTGGATCACCATCATTAAGAGGCAAACGTGCTAACCACTTTAAACCTGCTAAGCCACTGTGCCGCCCACTTGATTAAGATGTGCCTTGTAGTTATGTAAACCTTTATGGTGTTAATATCCTTAAGCCACACCCTTTATACACCTGATGTGCATAAATCCAATAAGTTTTCAAGTTTAAACGCCATGGAGTTGGAAAATATGGATAAAAATGATAAGGTCAAAATACAAATTTTCTTATTAATTGTGCATAGTGTACAGAGGCCAAGTTGCTTATTCCGTTTCAGGAAATTATTTTTCTGTTCTACAAAACACCCTGTAGGCCACCAATAAAAAAAGAAAAAACTTTTTTTGTTTATAATAGGGCACTTTGACTTTGGTTTGTATACAGCAATTTGCTGTGACAGCACAAATGATTGATAACAGATGTATATCTCGCTGCGGTCTGATGATGATTCTGTGCTCTCTGGTTGTATGTGACTTTCTGAATCTAAGTGGGCACACACAAGATCTTGTGCAAAACTGACTTAAACTTCTTCTTATTCTTAAACAGTTCATTAAACAAATCATTAAACTGTGACTCCAGCAGAAATTTTTATAAGCAGTATGTAAGGCGCCATCAAGAGATGTTACTAGGTGCAGAAAATGTCATTAAAATGCAAATTAATTTTAACTGCTTTATCACAGGATACTGTAAGTGCAAACATTTTTTTAATATTAAATGCACATGCACATATCTAACGTGAATAAATGTCCAACTCCAAATAAATAAATAATTTTTAAATTATTAAAAATGATGGACTTTTCTGATGGCTGAAAACAGTTCTGTATTTACCTATAGTATTTGATGCTGACTAAATAAGTTTGGTAAAAGTAACAAAATGTCATAAGTTAAATAAGTAGCACAAAATGCATAGGCTAGATCCTACATGTGATATTAACTGACAAATATCCATTTCCAAAATCCAACATCATTTACCAAATTGTACATGGAGGTCTAACAACTCGTTTGCTTGAAATAATTCATTCATTCATTCATTCATTATCTTCCGCTTATCCTCTATTAGGGTCGCGGTGGGGTTCCCCATGCCCATCCAGGGGAGAACGTCTCGGGCGCTGGGCAGATAGACCCAGGACAGGGTGCCAATCCATCGCTGGGCACACACTCACTCACACATACACACTCTAAATTGGGCAATTTTGAGAATTCAATTAACTTAATCCATGTTTTTGGACTGTGGGAAGAAACCGGAGAACCCGGAGGAAACCCACGCAGACACGGGGAGAACATGGAAACTCCACCCAGATGGGGATTCGAACCGGGAATCCCTAGCGCTGAGAGGCGAATGTGCTAACCACTAAGCCTGCTTGAAATAATAATTTAAAAAAAATTTTTTTTAGAAAAAAAGGTGCCATGGAATTAAAAAATATATATTTTTCAGTATCAAAATGTAAATATTCTTAAAAGATAACACACAACTTAAACAACACAGAAAGGTTTACCAATATTTGTCTAATCCATCCAGACATGCTTTTAACATTCCAGTCCAGCACCCTGATGATTTAGGCTATGAAATCTGGGGCCCTCACATTCTGAACCTTATCTATACTTAGATAGAGAAGAAAGAGAAATACAAAGAACAACTATGATGCACAAATTCCAACCTAATTCTAAAATATGATAATTTCTACGACAAGCTGAATTGTTGGTCATTCATTAATTCATTCATTATCTTCTGCTTTATCATTTACTAAGGTCGCACGGGGGGGGCGGGGGGGGGGGCAAATGTGCCAACCACTTAGCCACTGTGCTTCCCCTGTATGTTTAATTAGCATTTATTTCAAAATTTCATCTGAAAAAACGAACCTTCTATACCAAAAATGCATCAGAACACATTATGGTAACAAGGAAAGGATCTATTTAGTATATAGTTTTACATATTGCTTTCCAGTTATTAGAGTTTTTCCACTTGTTAAATATAGTCACCCAATCTCGACACAATCTGTACATGGCTGTCCTACACATTTCTTGCTGCCTGGCCGCTCAAGAAGGATGAGTGCCCCACTGAGTCTTGGTCCTCCCAGGGTTTCTTTCTTAAAATAACAACATAACAGAGATTTTTCTTGCCACTGTTGCTTTAGCTTGCTCTTTGGGGGTTTAAAGGCTTTTAATTCTGTAAAGCTGCTTTGTGACAATGTACTGTGGTAAAAAACGCTATATAAATAAATAACCTGAACTTGAACTTAATTATTCCATATTGAGCACAATCCATTACACAACAGTATCCTTTAACACATGAAACTTTCTAACAATTCCTCTCTCCATAACTGTTGTGCCAACCTTATATATGCATTTAACACCAAAAGCTCTCTGGAAATACAGTAGTAATAAGTTCCATCCATCCATTATGTTCCGCTTTATCCTAAATTAGGGTCGCGGGGGGGTTCCCCATGCCTATCCAGAGGAGAACGTTACGGGCGCTGGGCAGATACACCCAGGACAGGGCGCCAATCTATCACTGGGAACACACTTACTCACACAGACATGCACACATACACACTCTATATGGGGCAATTTGGAGAACTCAATTGACTTGATTCATGTTTTTGAACTGTGGGAGGAAACCGGAGAACCCGGACGAAACCCACGCAGACACGGGGAGAACATGGAAACTCCATCCAGATGGGGATTCGAACCGGGAATCCCTAGCGCTGAGAGGCGAACGTGCTAACTATTAAGCCACCATGTAGTAATAAGTTCCTTATTAAAATTTAATATACCGTATTTTCCGGACTATAAGGCGCACCTAAAAGCCTAAAATTTTCCCAGAAATCGGACGTGCGCCTTATAATCCAGTGCGCCTTATACGTGTACTGAGTTCCAAAAAAAGTATAAAAGAATTGTTGTGCGACCAGGTGTTTTTTTCCACACATCACCGTCACTGCTGATCTATGGCTCCATGCGCGATTATCTCACAGAAAAGGGAGGATTAAATAAAGAACTCTAACCGCTGGACATTGGCGTAAACAGGGCGTTTAAAGTAAAGTTGCGGATGGCGTGGGAGCGATGGATGATAGACGGCGAACACACGTTTACTAAAACTCGGAAGGCAGCGACGGGCGAGTTACGCCAGCGTCTGTGAATGGATTGTGGAAGCCTGGGCTAAGGTGTCTGCTGTAACCGTTGTCCGAGCTTTCGCGAACGCCGGCATCATTGCCCAACAGCCGCCTGGTGACGAGACTGACTCAGACAATGATGAGAGGGAACACCGGAGTGCTCGATAGTGAAATTGCGCAGCTTTTTAATTCAGACACAGAAGATGAGGACTTTGATGGATTTGTGGGAGAAGAGTGATTAAAAATAATGTGTGTTTTGTCAAGTAGTAGAATAAACTTCAATTATTAAATCACCGTTTTGCATCCTTTACTTTTCTTGTAGATCGTATGTTTTAGCAAGTGCCTTATAATACGGTGCCGTACAGAATAAGTATCGTACAGAAATAGAGTCCCTAATTGAGACTGCGCCTTATAGTACGGTGCGCCTTATACGTGGGTCAAATACAGAAATAGACCCCGTAATTCAGACTGCGCCTTATAATGCGGTGCGCCTTATGGTCCGGAAAATACGGTACTGAAGATATGTCCTTATCTCATCATATTACACCAGTTGTGTGGAATATTTATTGCATACCCATACTGTTGACATATGTACTACATATAGCATTAAAAAAATCATATTTGTATGACATTCAAAAAAGTTTTGAACTTGAATGTGCACAGAGCTGATATGCTTATGGAATTAACTTGCAAATACTTAATAAAATGAGACACATTTATTCTAAAACACATTCTCACAAAATGCACCACAGAGCACCACAGGATGTCATTCCTATCTGTGGCCATCAAACTCTACAATTCCTCTCATCATGTGCTAGATAATTTCTATATGCAATACCGAATTAAATATATACATTATACCTCTTGAGCAACTGAAACATCTGCAATTTCCTCAGGGATCAATAAAGCATTCTGATTCTGATCATCATGCAAGTCATTGCCGTTCATTCATTATTATTAAGCCACCGTGCCCAAGTCATGCATTCTTCCAGGTCCTCTGAAGTTACGTGTGTCCTTTTAAAGTTATGTGGGTCCTTGTGCAAGGCTCTTAACCCTAAGTGCTCCAGGGATGCTGTACACTTTTTAAGTCCATCCATCCATCCATCCATCCATTATATTCCACTTTATCCTTTACTAGGGTCGCAGAGGGGTTCCCCATGTCCATCCTGGGGAGAACGTTTTGGGCGCTGGGCAGATACACCCAGGACAGGGCACCAATCTATTGCTGAGCACACACTCACTCACACAGATACACACACACAAAATCCATATGGGGCAATTTGGAGAATTCAATTGATTTGATCCATGTTTTTGGACTGTGGGAGGAAACTGGAGAACCCAGAGGAAACTCCTCCCAGATTGGGATTTGAACCAGAAATTCCTAGCGCTGAGAGGTAAATGTGCTAACCACTAAGCCGCCCTACTTTGTAAGTCACTTTAGATAAGTGTCTGCTAAATGATCAAATGCAATGTAATGTAAATGTTTTTACTAGACATATCCATAAGACATATCCATAAGACTAAACCATTTATCAGTCGCATCTTGATGATGGTGTTTTTTTGTGTTCTTTGTCAACTTGACCACATGGCCATTCATGTACCATATCCCTAAGCAAAAAGCTGAAAATATCCTGAAAAGGTTTAACCAGTCAATCTCATGGCAAATACATTTTATACACACATGGGCAATTTTGTTACGACAATTCATCTGACCTAAGCACATTTGGACTGTAGGGGAAAACTCTTAACTTTGGAAAACCTTGCCTCTGTTTGCATAGCAACAGCAACGGCAACATTCATTCATGCATTATCTTCTGCTTTATTCTCTACTTGGGTCATGGGGATTCCCCAAGCCCATGCAAGAGAGAAATGTTTTGGGCGCTTAGTAGGTACGCCCAGGATAGGGTGCCAATCTATCGCTGTGCACACTCATTCACACAGACACAAACGCACATTACATGTGGGCAATTTACAGCATTCAATTTTTCCACAATCCATGTTTTTGGAATGTGGGAGGAAACCAGAGAGTACAGAGAGAGAACATAGAAACTCCACCCAGATCGGTATTTAAACCTGGAATAGCCAGCAGTGAGAGGTGAATGTTCCTACCAATAAGCCACCATGCCATCCTAAACATTTCATGTAGTCACTTAGCAAACATTTTATCCAAAGCGACTTACAAATGAGAACATCACAAGTCAGTAGTTATGGAGAAAACCAGCTACACTGTACAATTATCAAACTAGATCGTTATCTGATCTTAAACACCCCCCCCCCCTTTTTTTCTACAACAGGTGTTTGTTAAAAAGATGCGTCTTCAGTAGCTTCTTAAAAATGCCAAGTGACTCTGCTTTCCGGACAGAGTTGGGAAGATGGTTCCACCATTTTGCAGTGATGAACGCCACAGAGTGGAAATTAGCCATCTGTACAATTTTAGTATTCACTAAGTGACAAATATATATATATATATATATATATATATATATATATATATATATATATATATATATATATAATGCAAAAGATATCAAACTTTGTTAAAATCTTAAGCAACAGATTAGCTTTCTAAATGTAATTTCAGTCTGCAAAGTGGTTAGTTTAGTGGTTTAGTGGTTAGCACGTTCGCCTCTCAGCGCTAGGGATTTCCGGTTCGAATCCCCATCTGGATGGAGTTTCCATGTTCTCCCCGTGTCCATGTGGGTTTCCTCTGGGTTCTCATGTGTCCTTCCACAGTCAAAAATATGGATCAAGTCAATTGACTTCTCTAAATTGCCCCATATAGAGTGTGTATGTGTGCGTGTCTGTGTGAGTGAGTGTATGCCCAGCAATAGATTGTCCTGGGTGTATCTGCCTAGCGCCCGAAACGTTCTCCCCTGGATAGGCATGGGGAACCTTCCGCGACCCTAATAGAGGATAAAGCGAAAGATAATAGATGGATGGATGGAAGACCGCTGCCTAGCTTTGAACAGTACAGGGGGCACTGAGGGTATGGTAAAGTTGATCTAGCGTCTGTTATTCACTACTTTGTTCTACTTACTGTTACTGAGGTCTTGTGTTCCATCCTTCTAGATGAGAGGGACACAGGACTCTGGAGGAGGAAACAGCATGTATCATCACAACTTCCCTTAACAACAGTTTATTTCTGTTTTGTGGTGCCGAAACACAAATGATTGTCATCATAAGTAAGTGTTGAGGTTGAATGAAGCACTTCCTGAGAATTAAAGAAGAATATAGAATAAAAACAGGAACATGGTAGGAGGAAGATGAAAGTGTGGAAGTTGCTGCAAGAGCGCATTGCTCCATCTTTTTATCTTTACCTACTCTTGTTTATTAAATTGCAACCATGTTGGCGAGGGAGGTTCAAGATCCCCATCCAGTCAAATCACCAATCTATCGCTGGGCACACTCACAGACTATATAATGGCAATTTGGATGCGGCAAATAGAGCAGCTATTTGACCTTGAATCCATGTTTTTTAACTGTGGGAGGAAACTGCAAAAAAACCTGTGCTGACATGGGGAAAGCATGGAAACACCACCCACATTGGAACTCTAACCCGGCTTCCCCACCACTGTTGGTAAAAGGCCATGTGGACGCAAGGCGTGACACACGACCCAATGTGCAATTCAGTGCATCTCTAGAAGCACCTTTTTAAAGTGGTGTCCTACTATTCTATGAGTCACACTATACACTTCTATCCATACCTATGGCCACCATAAATTACTTAATTTGAGAGGGAAATCTGGAAATACGGTTCTTTTGTAGAGGAAGGTGGTAGGTAACGCCTTAGTAATAAAAGTTTACTTCTATGGGACAGCTCTTTTCAGAGGTGTACTGAGTACTAAGCGGTATAGCCTTTCTCTTGGATCCAAATTCCGAGTCGGGGTGACCACATACCTTGCCTCCATGTTTTGAAGTGCGTGTTTTTAAACCTTCTCCTTACACCCGCTATGTAAAACATACATTCATTCATTCATTATCTTCCACTAATCCTTATCTAGGGTCGCGGGGGAAATTCCCATGCCCATGCAGAGGACAACGTTTTGGGCGCTAGGCAAATACACCAGGATGCCAATCTATCCCTGGTCACATTTACACACACAAACACACACTACATGTATATGTGGCAATTTAAAGCATTCAATTTACTTTAAATCCATGTTTTTGCACTATGGGAGGAAACCCACATGGACACAATGAGATCATGGAAACTCCACCCAGATTGGCATTCGAATCTGGATCCCAAGTGCTGAGAGGCGAACATGCTAACCACTAAGCCACCATGCTGCCCCCATGTTAAACATTCATTCATTCATTCATTATCTCCCGCTATTAGGGTCGCGGTGGGGTTCCCCATGCCCATCCAGGGGAGAACATCTCGGGCGCTGGGCAGATACACTCAGGACAGGGCGCCAATCCATCGCTGGGCACACACTCACTCACACAGACACACTCTATAGCGGGCAATTTTGAGAATTCAATTAACTTGTTCCATGTTTTTGGACTGTGGGAGGAAACCGGAGAACCCGGAGGAAACCCACGCAGACACGGGGAGAACATGGAAACTCCACCCAGATGGGGATTCGAACCGGGAATCCCTAGCGCTGAGAGGCGAATGTGCTAACCACTAAGCCACCGTGCCTCCCCTGTTAAACAATTTAAACTAATTTTATTGAAAGCTCAGTATTCTCACCATTCTAAGTAGATCCTTATTTCATACAAATATAACACAATTGCTGTGTAAATTCAGATAATACATCTTGTTTGCACACACAGCTGAATGATCGTTTTTGACACAAATTAAAAAGAGGGAAAAGCTGTTCCCTCATGAAGCTGTTGCACTCTTAAAAATGTGTTTAATTTGACAGCTAAATAGCAAAAATGGGAAGACTCTCACTGCTGCTCAAGTAACTAGCCCAACTGCTTCATTAAGACACTGATAATAATAGCGGAGGAACATGGGGAGTATAGTTTGGCACCTCCACGTTCACCTGATACCTTCTGCAGAGCTCCACCACGAGTTGGGGGAAGACAAGGTACTTAAAATGGTTTAGAAAACAATGTGTCGGTCAATGCTCTTTTTAAACAGTAATGGTATCATTATAAGAAATTGATATTGATATATTTATAGCTCATTACAGGTTCTACTTACAATCCTTTTTTAAAGTACATGATGCTGAGTGCTAACCACTGGAGTGTGCTTAGCTTGTCATTACCTCAAGGTTTACTATTATTTCCAATACTTCTAGGGAAATTGAAGATGTGTCCTACCTGTTGGTCCGAGCTAGACTTTCTTGGCGGTGCATGTGAATGTTCTGTATGATGCAATGCGGTGTTGCTGCCATGAAATCCATTTACTGAAGGAAAACAGGAAAACAGTAGATGGTTAAAAGTTTTTTGAGAGGAATGATCAGGGTTGACTGCTCAATGATCTTTGTGCTACTACATACATTTTTAGAATACTTTTAGAAAATCATTATATTTTATTGGAATGAATATTAAATAAATATTGAAAATAGTGTTATCAAAAGTAAGGTTGCTTCTCAGTGATATTTGTGGTTTTACTGTTGTATCTACATTCAAAAACAATCAGCTCAGGTTTCATTCCTTTGCCTGCATTTTTAGAACTATTCTATTACTACTCTAATTATTTAGAACTGCATTTGATTCTACTCGACTTGTGCTTGATGTCATTTTTGTAATTTTTGATAGTACTTAAAACTACTTTTAATTTCTAGTTATGTGACTCTCACCTCTAACTCACTACATACTTTTTTTTTTTGGGTCTGGTGCCCCTCATTTTAATCTTGAGAATACCCCATAGATTCTCAATTAGGTTTAGGTCCAGCAAGTAGGTCCAACAAAAAAAAATGGCCGGCCAGTCAAGCACTATGATGGCATGAGCATCAAAACAGGTACTACAGTCTGTAATTATAAAACTACAAAGTCCATCTATACGGTAAGTGAACAAAAAAGGCAGGGGAGCACGAAGGATTGTCATTACTTTCGACCTGAAATACTAAAAGTAAAACTTAAATCTTTATCTTGACATTAGTTTGATCTCACCTGTCTAATCACTGCAGTAGTTTGCTTGCTCGTTCAAACCCCTTATAACATTCACAATAAAAGACGAATAAATGAAATAAAGTTTAATAAATGAAATAACACAGTGAAGATTTCTTGAAAATTGTAGTATTGCATGTATACAGACTAAGCAAACATGCAGATTGACACATAATGAGTAATTTCTACTATTTTGTTTTTTTATTGCAGTGTTTTCCAGTGCACTTGGAAAAAGCAGAGTCAAGAAAAAAATTTTGAACCATGTTTGTAAGTGTACACTATTGCAGAAAAACATAAACCAAAAATGTAAACAGAAAGAAACCGAACAACTCAAAAGAGTTACGCAACGGCAGAGTGAAGAAGGAATAAACAGGATGCAAAAATCTGTAATAAAACAGGCAAACAGGTCCAAACCGAACAAGCTAAAAAAGGTCAAGCAGAGCAACTAGTACAAAGGGCCAAAAGAGATTCACAGGAACACAGGAACAGGAATCTAGCTAAACAAGATTAATGTCTATACATAAACAAAAACACAGCAAACTGCGTAGAAAGGAGGTAACAGAGGGCTAAAATAAAAAAGTAGAATCAACAAGAACGCAGACAAGATACTTAACTAAATTAATCCATCTGGAGGTTATTAACAAGGAAGGATTATGATGAGCAGAAAATCTCAGAATAAAAGTGAGAGCAGAAAAAGTCTAAACTGTTTGTGACATTGAGTCTGGAAATCATTAAGGCTTTATTGTAATTGTTGTTACATTATGTAATTTGTTACAATGTTCTTAAGGTTTTAGTTAGTTAGTTACTACAATCGAATGTTAGACTTTTCACTTAGCAACAGATTACAACACTGGAAGTTCAGAGGTTTGTGTGGAATTTAGAAGTCTGCTGGATGACCACACCACTTCACAGTATGTGAGAATCTTTCCACACCCTGCAGATTACAGCTTTCAGAGTGCATTTTTATAGTTCTTAAGAAGCCAAATGTCTGAATGTCATACACTTTTGTGACCGCTGTCATGAATTATTGTTTAAATTTTGAAGTTGAATATTACCTCATTTTTGTTACAAAAGCAGGATTACCTGTTGGTAATGAGTTCTTATGTTGCACTGTTGCTTTGGGAGTCCCAGGTACACTGGATGGTCTTTCCCATGTCGTTTCTGTGAAAGTACAGTACATTACATCATCTGACAAAGACGCAGTGATAGGCTTTAAACACACAGCAGTGCAGACATTACTTCAAATGAGTGGTTCACACACACAAATACAAAATTAATTAGTTGTAATTTTTATTAAGTCTTTAAGCTTTATTTTACTCTGATTGTTAGCTGGTTAGTGTTGCTAACTACTGTACAATTGCACAATCATTAATTCACAATCATTAATTAAGTTTTATTAGTGTGCTGCCTTCTGCCCGCAACTTAAGACATTTTCAGAAACTTTCCTTCGTCAACGCTCTTTTTCTTTGAAATTTTACGGCAGTTAGCATCTACCAAGTTGCATGCTGCCACCTACTGAAACTATGATAATTAAAAACAGGATTATGTGGTAGTGTAACTAGTTGAGCTACAAGATTGATTGTACTGACAATTTCGAACCCGGAAGGCTGTTAATGAAGACTGTTTTCTATTGTTATTTCAATAATCAAGTTTGATTTTTACTGCTTGATTGAATTGTCTAATGTAGTTTTAGCTGTTTTTATTAGCTATTACTGTTTCAATAGTCACCAAACTTTATCTAGTAATTTTTTTTTACTTTTCAATTTTTATACTTCAAAAATACATTAATTATTTTGAAGATTTATGTTATATCATTGTATGCATTTATTAAGGCAAGAGTTTCAGAGTTTTTGGTTTTGATGAAGGCAAAGCTCACCCCCTCTGTTTAGCTTTAATCAGTGTGCATGAAAGGATTTGGAAACAGTGTCTTTCAAAACTCTATGTGAAATACTGATTATGAGGCAATCAATATTATGAAAGCAATCACTAATCACTGGTGATATTAATGTAATTACTTGCACTCGGCTAAAGTAGACACATTTCTTCCTGACAAGCAGCAGTCTATTATGTAAGGGTAATTAGACTGTCGAGAATTCCATTCTGATTAGATTTAGTTTGTTTGCTAATGTAGAACTAATCCTATCTCTTCATGTCTGATTCAAGTAATGTCTGACTCAACTTCAGATACTGTGGGCAAAGATGAAAGCTTTGTCAGTGTCTTTGAAAATGTAATGAAAGACTGAGGAAAAAAAACTCTTGTAGATCATTCATTATGCTGCAACTCTGAACTAGTTACCAAGCAACAAGCATGAGAGTTATCCAATTAATTAAACGATCTTGTTTAAACAAATTCACACGAGGCCAAATTTACACATCCTTGCGACTGTTCAACTCTATATAAAACAATTTCAATATCAATAAAAAAGGACAGTGATATCTCTCCCTGCTCTTCAAAAAACAGAAACGATGGCATGAATATTGTCCTACTTTATGTCTCATGAAGCCCATCTTTTATTTATCACCATCTGGAAAAACCCCTCCTGTGTTGCCTTCTGTTTCTCCCACACAATTTGCCCAAAGTTATAAACCAGATATTTGTTATTAATATTTAAAATACATATGGATTTTATTAGAATTAGAAAATTAACATTGAATGTACCTTCAAGATTATAGAATTAAAACTTATGTAAATTGTTTAATTTTGTAAAAAAAAAAAAAATCACAAAAACTGGCCACAAAAAAAGCCACAATTAAAAAGGAAATACATATAATTGTTGAAGTCAGTCACAATTGTCTTTTTGGTTTTAGCTCAAGTAGAGGAAAAGACATGGAATCACTTAATTCTGAGGAAAATATTATGGAATCATTACAAACACACTGCACCATTAGTACTTTGTTGCACCACCTCTGGCATTTATAACTCTTTGAATTCATTCAGGTATGGACTTGATTATGACAGTTTTTTCATCAAACTTGCTTCAGTTTTATTGCTTTTGTCCCATGTAATTGTCCATTTTCTTATATTTCCATCAGATACTTTCAACTGGAATGAAATCTGGACCATTTGAAACCAATGCCATTGAAATTTCACTTCTTTCTTGAATGGACGTTTTTTGAAGAGCTTTACTCTTAATTTTCAAAAATATTCAGCTTGGTTTACTGGTGTAACATAACTAGATGAGTTTTTACCTCTAGCCTAACACTAGGTTCAGTAGTGTGCAGGGTGTTGATGCTATAATGGTCAGATGCACCTGTAAGTCGCTACACCAGAAGGTGCAGCCAATAATGTTCCAAACATCAAGACTTTTAATAATTTTGAAGAGCTTATGTTTGACACTTGGACATCACACACTCATATGTTGCATAAGTTCAGCGGAATGCTTCAGCATATACCAGCATTCCTCCTGCACAAAGGTTATCGTGCTCGACTCTGCATAGTTTCTTTGACCTGCTTAAAGGAAAAAAACGCAACGTGCGGTAAGTCCATACTTGCTCCATACTTTCTCCCCTGATGCTACGCCCGCTCCACAAGTGCAGCTTTGAGGAGCATTTAGGAAGAATAAGTGCTTCCCCAAGTGGCAGAATGATCATAGAGGAAGCTTACGATTAAATCAGTAAGCACCCTTTTGCGCTTTGTTACTTTATTTATTTTTTAAGCGGGCTTGCGCAGTAGTGAGAGCAGCCACTTTTTATTTGTCTCTTGTGGTTCCGCCTCACATGGTTTGGTCTGGTATGCCCTCATATTTTACCAGCATGCCGTGCCCCATAACAACCGGGGTATAACTGTACAACATACATCCTTATATAAACATTTTAAAATAGGACACAGGGGATTGTTTAAAAATTGTAAGAGAGCATCTTCTAGCAAGTCATTGATATGAAACATATGCCCAACTTCACACAAAAAAACATTTATGATGAAGGAGTAACAAGCTTTTAAAATGGTCATCACAGTTTCCTGACCATAAACCACACTAAATGAATAGTGGGTGAGTTAAAACAGAAACCACAAGAGAGAACCAAAAATCCTACAAAGTAAAAGAAAAAAAAAAGATTTAGCAGTTTTGGATCATCAAAGATTAGAGTCCATTTAAATGAATAACAATTAATGATAGTTTAACGTAGTTTAATCTCAGCCAAGATGTTTTGACCAGACAGCATTGAGACTAACATAAAATAAACTTATACGTATAAAAATATTAAAAAATAAACAAAAAAATAAACAATCTGATATTTTTGTTTTAGTTTCCCTAAATTGGGTTTTTATTTTGGTAAAAAAAATTCTGCTTTCTGCCCACAAGAATTTGTAAAAAGGTATGTTGGGTATACCCAACAGGGCAGACGGGCAGAGAGGCAGTAAACCACAGAGCTGCTACACAGAACAGGAAGGAAACCACACAACACTCCCCCATCATACAACATGCTTGACATGTTACCATGGAAATCAAACAAAACAACAGCACAGTTAATCAATTGACATAGGTCGTTTCTAATACAACATATGTTTACAAAACCAAGCTATGTTGGACATAGAATGACCAGTAATGTGTCTATTTTCTAAAGGTTTTGCATCTGGATATCTGACTGTAATTGTAATCTGTTTAATTGTTATCTATTACAACTATAAAACACAGACTAAACAGATTAGAGCAGTAGGTGATTTATGGTAGGTTGGTTCCAGTGCATTACTCAGCCAGGGATTTATGTAAGTAACTGAATGGGATACATGCCTGATTTCATGTTTACAAATGTGCACGTTTAAAGAGGACTGTAAAATTAACTTTATAAGTAACATTTGCTTTTATTGTCATTAGTAGGAAGATGGAGAGCAAGCTGTTTTTCACTTTCAGGGCTTAGCGGGTCAAAGAGGAACCAAAAGTTTTACTACTGATGTTTATTATTATCTGACTAGGATGTTGAGTCAGAACATTCAATCCTTGAATCCTCAAAAGGGTCATTTCAAAACCTACGAAAAGCACTTGTGTAGTTATTTCTCATATTAACTTATACACATATTGCACATCAGAATCAGAATCAGAATCAGAATTGTGCTTTAGTTGCCAAGTATGCTAACACAAACAGGGTTTTTTTCTTTGGTTTCAGTAGCTGATATTACACAGAAATGACAAACATTACAGATACACTCATCCTATCCTTCCATTTACACACACACACACACACACACACACACACACACACACACACACACACACACACACATACACACAATCTCTCAATCACTCAGACACACTTACACACACCTGTAAACATAGACATGTAGTAGAGTAAATTTAAAGTGTTCAGTGCAGTAAATACTGCCAACAGAGTGAGTAAATAAATTAAGACATGCAGTATGCAGTATGACATTAGATGTCCCGTGTGTTGTTTAACTGTTTAACTGTTCAAGAGTGTGATTGCCTGTGGGAAGGACCTTTTTTAATCTAGTGGTCTTTATCCTTATTTGGCTAAAACGCCAGCCTAAGGGAAGCTGCTGGAACAGGTGATGTCCAGGGTGTGAGGGGTCGGAGACAATTTTTCCCTGCATGCTTCTCGAGGTGTGCAGAACCTGTAGCGTGGGTAGCTGTACTCTCATAGTCCTCTCTGCATCTGATAATGCGCTGCAGTCTGTGGAAGTCATGTAAAGCTGATCCCCCCACAGTGTGGATCATTAAGTCAGTAACAACACTGTGGGGTAATGAGGTCTTGTTTTTACTATTACAAACCTATAAGAAGGCCTCTATTGCTGTTGTTTAGTATATATTTGTATTCCAAAGCGTCTGACATATTGCAAGTTATTTTTCACTGGACAAAACATTACAAGATATTTTTCCAAACACAATTTATGCTTATCAGTATTTTCATGTTAAATTAAGAAAAGGTCCCTAACTTACACCCTGTGCAAGGTGTGTCGTCATTGCTATCTTGTGTCTCGTCAACAATCTATTTACACGCATTCTGTCTGCACCTTTAAATAGCAACAGTACTTGCGAATATATCCACAGTGATGTGAGTGGTGGTTTAAAATTAGGTGTGTTCAAGTAAATATCTGGCAGAAAACACAGACTGACTAAAAACAACCTAAGCAGACATTAAAAGTCAAATGTTTATTGATATAATTTGGCAGTGAATTGTTAACACTGCTGCTTGTCACACACATGGACACAGTTTGAATTTGATCATGCAAACTTTTACGTAAAAAGTTATGCAAAATATTCCCCACTGAAAAGCAATGCAGCTGACTGTAACTCACTGCATGACCTTACTGAAAATGCATTAACATAAGACCAAAAATGCAAATCGGAGCTACATGGATTCCATATTTCAAACGCAAAGTATTAAGCCTGGAAATGGACTGAAACATGCTGGTTGAAACTGTCAGTTGTCACTATAAGTCCCTATAACCATTTATCTATTTAACAGCCCATATCCTCATACATTCATCCTAAAAATGTGTAGACAGGCATCTTGTGGGAGACAGTGGACACAGTGCTGATTGTTTAGAGACAATTTACAAAGAGAACATTGCACTGAGCTTCTGATCCACTGACATCATGCTGTACCAGCCTGATACACTCACACCACGCAACACTGCTGCAAATGGATGTGTGCGGGTATATACATATGTGTGTGTGAGTGTGTGAGTGTGTGTGTGTGTGTGTATGTTTTCAATCAAACTCTTGTGAACCACAGAGATCTACACTTTGGTGCCATGCTACTTTCAGATTCATTCCCACAACTAGGTGTTGGTCTAATTTGTGGAGGAGTTAAAGTGTTTAGTAGAAAAGAAAGCTTTTAACCAAAAGCTTAAAAGCTTAATAAAATGTGTATGTAATCAAGATTTCTTTACTTTAGGTAGGACAGTCTACATTTACCCTTTACTGAGCTTTTTGCAGATTCTATAGAGTTTAAGTATATATTTCCCATATATATAGTGATTTGAAAGCTATTGCACATTAATGTTTGTTACCTTACAGTATAGGCAACCCACAGCAATAAAACAAAACTGCTACATAATTCAAATTATTATATATAATTATTAAATTATTATTATATTACTATAATTATTAAATTATTAAAAATAATTTAATTGAATTATTAATGAAATTATTAAACTATTATTATATTACTAGAATACAATTTAGATGGTCAGCAATAAATGCACCTGAAACATTTTCCCCTGGATGGGCATGAGGAAACCCCCCCCCCCACCAAGCCAAGCCTAAGCGGAAAATGATGAATGTATTACTGAATCAATGTAAGTATTTATAAAAATTTTAAAAAATTTACAAGAGAAAAGAATAATGATGTGCTCACCTTTGCTTACAGTGTTGACATAGTACTTTCTCCCTTGTGGTGACATGTAGCATTTCCAGTCATTAGGTAGGGGGGTTTGGCAAAGCTCTTCGTCAGACAGAACACTCAGTGAGGCAGATTTCTGGATCAACAGGAATAAGAAGCATATTAAGTTGAGGCTGGACCAACACAAGTTTAAGTCAGGTTGACATTGAAACTAGATTTCTAAAAACAGGCTGTTACTAAATAGAGTTGTAAACATATCAATTTTCACTATAACTTATGTAACACAATGAATGTGAATACATTTTGGCAAAGGAAAAATAATACACAGAAATTTTAAATATTAATAGTATGGTAATTATACAGTGTAGTGTTTGTATCCACTTTTTACAGATGTTACAAATAGATATAAACAGTTTAATTATCCAGTTGTAATAATGATGATGACACAGTGGTTCAGATGGTGACAATGTCACATTTCTGACACAAAAAAAAATTGTAGGCAGGTGTAGGTCAGTGTCACAGGTGCCTGGGGCACCTGTCCCTCATTTAATGTACTCGTTGTCTCCGTTGGGTGATTGGTTTATTTTGTGCACGTGACTGGGTGTCTTTTGTATTTAGTTTCCGTATTCCTTTATCCCCATGTACGTGTTTGTTTGTGGCATTGCCCAGGTGTTAGTTCGTTTCGTTTGTTCCCCCTTTCTGTTATTGTCCCTACACCATTTTTAATAATAAATCTGTTTTTTTTTTATCCCGGTGTCTCCGAACTCTCATTCCGCACTTAACCACGGTATAACGCTGCGCAATATCCCCGCGCAGGTTGTATTTGTGGGAGCGTTTTCATCCAGCGAAACGGTGTATGCATTTTTCTCCGCGTAGCCGTTCGGGAAACGCTCACAAGGTGCAAGCGGTGTACACATTCCCTCCCGCGTAGCCGATCTCCCGGGGAAGAACGAGCGGTCGCTAACAGTCAGGTAATTTGAAGATATCAAACTGCCATAGGTGTGCATGTGTTTGTCTGTTTATGCTATGTTAAATTTAAACCCTGTCCAAGGTGTTTTCCCACCCAAATAAGACTTGAAAATTAAATACTTTCATCATTGCAAATATATCATGAGAAATAGCTATTGATGTTTCAGCTTTTTTCCATGATTTATTTACAATAATACAATAAACCTTTTATGCCTTATTGCTTTATTACATCGTTCTTCATTCCCGAACATTGATTGCTAAGGAACAGGATATCAGCTTATTGCTCATCAAGAAATGGCTCGGTATTTATATTAATCTGTATATTTCAAATAATGTTACATGGTTAATGTTAGATGGTTTACAATAATGTTCTATCATGTTTGCATGTTGGTTTGCTGGTGAGCTATTTTGTTTTTGTTGTTCACTGCTCACAAGAATGTTTCTCCAGCATCTTTGCTTAGTTAAGTTAGAAGTAACATGACTATGATGTAAAGATGATTCACTTTGGTGGCGAGTTACAGACATCATTACTCTTGCTTCCAATTTTTTAAAAATAACCTCATACATTGATACAAATGTGAAATTGTCTGAGGTGTGCATTACTGTCAATAACGTCACAGTTGGACAAACGGCTCAGCCGAACAGATTCAATGACAGGAACTACCCGTTATAAACTAAACATAAAACACCATGAAAACTCACAAGCACTGACAGAAGCCGTAACTTCAAACAACAATCAAAAAAAGAGAACAAGAAGTACATAAGTAAAAGAAAGAATCACACATGATGGGCAAACACAGATGACAATTAACAATGACTACTGAACTAATTAACTAAAACAAGCAATGATAAAGACAGGACTACCTATGAATGAAAACACATTCATTCCATGTAGCAGTACAAAGTGCACTCCTGACAATATGACAACATACATTGTGAATTTACAATATGACAGCATAAACTTTTTAAAACAGATTCATGAAATAAATAGCCTACTATATAAGCTACTTTCATGGTATTTAGGTTTTGACTGGATCCATCTTGTAATAATGCAGAATAGACATTGCAGAATGCAGAATAGACTGCTAAAAAAGCCACATGACTCCCATAACACATAGTGCAATGTGTAACAGGCACTTAACTAGACAAACTAACATTGACCAGTCAAGTAAAATTCAAATGACTAAATACAAAGATATTACGCTAAGATTCTGAAAAATCCTTCTCACGAATTTAATAATTATGTTCCTGAACAGATGCATAGACAGAGTTCTGTATATGGAAGGTTTTTTAAAAGTAACAAATAGCTGCTTTTTTGGTCACTGATACAAAATCTAATATAACACACATTCTCAGATCAAATGACAGGAAATCCTGCTTTATGACATCATAGAACTATACCTAATTGTATTAATAAGAGTGCCAGGAGTGCAGGGTGATGTTGATTTGTCCTCTGTTATTACTTTGTATTGGATATTGGGTTAATTAGTCAGTCGGGCGGCATGGTGGCTTAGTGGTTAGCACGTTCGGCTTTCACCGCTAGGGATTCATGGTTCGAATCCCAATCTGGGTGGAGTTTCCATGTTCTCCCCGTGTCCGTGTGGGTTTCCTCCAGGTTCTCGGTTTCCTCCCACAGTCCAAAAAACATGGATCAAGTCAATTGAATTCTCCAAATTGCCCCATATAGATTGTGTCTGAGTGAGTGAGTATATACTCAGCGATAGATTGGCGCCCTGCCCTGGGTGTATCTGCCCAGCGCCCGAGACGTTCTCTCCTGGATGGGCATGGGGAACGCCCCCCCGCGACCCTAATAGAGGATAAAGCGGAAGATAATGGATGGATGGATAGTCTTCAGTCATTTTCAGTCACTTTTCAGAATCATTATGTCACGATTCACTGAAGTTTATGTTGGAATGCGCATATAGGCACAGGACGATGCACATAAATGCGCTGAAGGGAGCTAGGCAGCGTGGTAAGCGTAATAGAGTTTTATTTAAAGAACCAGGCATGATACTAACACAGGAATACCAACAACATGTGAACATTAATGATGCTAGTGCTTTGAACAAAGAAGAACACAAGGAATAAATAAAACAAAAACATGTGAAAACAAAGAAACCAATAAAAAAGCACAGTTAATTAAAAAAAAACAAGTGAATAAAATAAGGGTTAATTAACTGAAATGGAACACCAACGGAAAAAAATGTGAGGAGTGACCTGGCACTTCTGACACATTATTGACATTAGAATCAGATTAATAGCAAACATTATATAACACTAACTACTTCATTCATTGTATGTGCAATACTTCTTTTGCTGTGAAATCTGTTTTTTTATAGAGTTTTTCTATTGTCTCCTCTCTGTATTACATGTCATGTACATAATTTTACTTTATAAAGTGTATTTTATTTATTTCCTTTTTTTCTACTATCTTTCATACTTTCACAATTACTCTCACTTTGCTGCTGTAAATGTGAATTTCCCCATTGTGGGACCAATAAAGGCATATCTTATCTTGTGTTTTCAACACCAAAAGGCTGTATAAAGTGTATATAGTTAGACTTCCTCATGCCAAGTCAGTCAGTTTTTCCTTAGCCATGCAAAGCTCTGTTAATGTGACCCATGTGCATGTCATCATCCATGACCATTACTATAAACATCTGCAAAGAAAGATCATGGGCGCTAAAAATCACATTTATCATATTTGAACACCCCCAGTCACTGACAAAAGACTTTAACACTGCTGTTATTTAGCAGTACCATAACAAAATGTGTTTCAAATCCTAAAATCCCAACCTTAAATCTGTGCTCATTACGTGCATGTTAACAGCAGGACTAAGGACGTATTTTGTAATATTTCATATATAATTAAATTAAGTACAAAGGGTTTGAAAAAGTTTTTTTGAGCATTGGATCTCATCCTACACTTTTACTGATTTTACACTTTTCACTGATTTCAGATCATCTCTCTCAGAATGGTTACTGGCACTGCATTCTATCTAAAAATCAAAAAGTGGAAGCATGACTTTAACATAAACCTGTTGGTGTGGAGACCAGTCCGTATAGGAACTGCTTTTAGAATGTGTTGATTTTTCACACCCAGGCCTCCTACCTGTCCTATAATCTAACTATAACCAGTCCCCTTTCCTCAGAACATTTCATAGTAACTCATCATAAACAAGTAATGAGATGAAAATAAAAATTCTGTAAAACTTCTGTAGACATGATTAAGATCTGAAGTGTTTATAATATATAATAATATGATCAGAAGATTTTACATATGGGGATTTCTATATTTGACTCAGTGTTAGGTGTGTGAGTTTCTAGGCCCACACAGTGAAAAAACACAGCAATAAAAAACTCTCCAGCCTTTTAGACAGCATGATATAATGACTGGACTTGGAGAAAACGTCCCAGATGGAAAGCCATGAGATTCCATACATTTGCAGTTATCACTATTTGATGGCAAACATGACATTTCTTGATATTTGACATTCTTGACATTTCTTGATATTTTAGTCAGTATACTGCAGTACTTCTTTAGTAGATATTAGTATTGTAATAATAATAGAAATAATAGTGAAGGACATCTTCATGAAAACTGATTTATACATAAATAATAAATAAAACATGACTACAAATTGGGTGGCTTATTGGTTAGCACATTCACCTTGAACACAACACAGTGCTTGAGATACAGGTTCAAATCCAAATCTGGGTGGATTTTCAATATTCTCCCTGTGTCCGTGTGGGTTTCCTGCAAGTTCTCTGGTTTCCTTCCACAGTTCAAAAACATGGATTCAAGTTAAATTATTCGTTTTAAATTGCCCCGTGTGTTTGTGTGAGTGAGTGTGCCCAGCGAGAGACTAGCGCCCTGTCCTGCCCAGTGCCTGAAATGTTCTATCCTATTATAAACATTAAACCCTTTCTATAATAGGGTTTAAAGTATTCAAAGGTATTTTTTGATATTTAAGGTATTTAGTTTTTTTTAAATAAATGACCAAATAAATAAAATGCAATTCAGACAAGCTTGATTCTTTGCACAATAAGTTATTATTTTTTAAAAATTATTAAATTAAATATTATTTAAAAATAACTAATTTATCAGTCAGATTTAGGTCTCATGGCAGCATGGTGGCTTGGTGGTAAGCACGTTAGCCTCTCAGCACTGGGGATTCCCAATCTGGGTGTAGTTTCCATGTTCTCCTCGTGTCTGCGTGGGTTTCCTCCGGGTTCTCCAGTTTCCTCCCACAGTCCAAAAACATGGATCAAGGTGAACTGAATGCTCCATATAGAGTGTGTGTGTGTGTATGTGTGTGTGTGTGTGTCTGTGTCTGTGTCTGTGTGAGTGAGTGTGTGCCCCTCGATAGATTGGTGCCCTGTCCTGGCTGCCCAGCGCCCAAAACTTTCTCCCCTGAATGGGCATGGGGAACCCCCCCACGACCCTAGTAAAGGATAAAGCAGAAGATAATTTATGGATTTAGGTCTTACAATAAAACTTAAACATCATTAATAAAGTAGCTTTTTTGTAATTATTTGTATTTGATTATTTTCAAAACTGTATTGTAATATAAATTAAATTAAATTAAGCAGAAATAAAATATTAAAGTATGGCATTCATAAACATGTTTTGATTATTACCACAGAATATGTAACCTTTTTTTGTGCTTGAGACATTATAGCCAGAATTTCTTTTGCTACAATAGATTTCTATTAGTTGGTAAAAGGATATTTGGGATATACTTTGGTCTCTCCCTCACACTAAAAAATACAAAAACACTCCACCACAAGTCATCAGTATGTCTGTGTGATTGCAGGAATCAAATAATGGGTTTAATTGTGGCGGCCCTAACTCATTGAGTGCACACAGCTGGGGTGCTAAAGAACACGTTTCATAAACTTTAAATAAATGACCACATTCTCAGACAAAGTGCTATTTGATAGATTTTATATGCATCCTATAAAATCAGTAAGTAAAGTTTTGTTCTCACATTTCTTCACCTTTTAGAAACCATTTCTTTCACAGTGAAGTTTAAAAGGCAGAGTGGAACACTTCCTGAAAATCAGAACAACCATTTCCTCTATTAGCTTGATTGAAAATCACATGAAGCTGTCACTTTTCTAGAACATGTATTAAAAAAAAACGATTATTCAAAACAGAAGTGGGCTAAGTGGTTATCATGTTCGGCTTTCAGCGTTAGGGATCCAGGTTCGAATCCCAATATGGGTGGATTTTCCATGTTCTCCCCATGTCCATGTGGGTTTTCATACGGGTTCCCCGGTTTCCTCCCACAGTCCAAAAAAATGGATTTAAGGTAAAATTTGAATGCTCTGAATTGCCCCATATAGTGTGTGTGTCTGTGTGATTGAGTGTGCCCAGAAATAGATTGGCACCCTGTCCTGTATCTGCCGAGTGCCTGACACATTCTCCCCTGGATGTACAAGGGGAACCCCCCCTCGCAATTCTAGTAGAGAATTAAGCAGAAGATGAATGAATGAATGAATGAATAAAACAGAAGCATGTAAGATAATGAGTAATACATGGGCAAAGTCAATCTTAACAACTCCTTGACACATCTCTGAAAATTTTCCGAATGTGTTGTCACACCTAATGTGTCATGAATTTAAACCCTTTGAAGTCCTGCCCATTTAAGTATGACCAGTGTGCTTTAGAAGATCTCCTGATGATCCTCTTCTAAATCCCGGTTGTCTGAAACATCAGTGGAATCAGACAAAGTAATACTCTGTTGCAATATAAGTGTTGGATAGTTTAAAAATTGCTTTACCTGCTATAGTCATTTAATGCATATTAAATAAAAGTTCCACACATACCTGGCATGCTGACTACAGTGTATCTTGTGCAATGGGTATTCCCACCCTGAGCTTAGTGTTCCAACTAAATATACTCTGGATGAATGCATATAAATTACCTAACTGTTTACATAGATAATATATTGCATATCCTGTCATTATTTATATTTATTATAAATTATCTGTTTTGTGGGCGGCACGGTGGCTTAGTGGTTAGCACGTTCGTCTCTCAGCACAGAGAATCCAGGTTTAAATTCTAATCTGCGTGAACTTTTCATGTTGTCCTCCTGTCCACTTGAGGTTTCCTTCTGGATCTGCAGTTTCCTTTGTCAGAAATTTTAAATTTCTTATACATAATGAGAGTCCCAATATGGCCGAAAGACAAACAAAGGACCTCTGATTTTACCGCCACTGGGAAAATACTGGGCTGGGATTGGCTGATTTAAAACCTAGGGGGGTAATCTGCGATTGGCTTAGTCAGTTAAGGGGTGGGAACTAGACGTAACAATATATACCCAGGTATCCCGTGAGTGGGCTCTCTCTCACTCAGACCTGAAGGCATACTTAGCCCCTGAAAGCTGAATGGGCAGACCACTGACTTCCTGACGGTGTCCAGAAAGGATTCTCTTTGTTCTCAATAAACCAGTTGAGAACGGCCATCTTGCATCGGCATGTTCTTTTGCCTTTCCAAAAATCAAAAAGATCCTAACACCTCCCACAGTCAAAAACATTCAATGTAAACTGACTGCTTTAAATTGCCCCTATATAGTTTGTGTGAGTGACCTATATAGTTTTGTTTGTGTCCTTGGTGTGTCCTCTCCCCTGGGTGGGCATAGAGACATTTTGTCACATTGCAAAAGGTGCGTAAAAACAAGAACATTTGAATGATTTTAGTATGCTACCAATTTGGTAAAAACACTGAAGAAGTCCGTTTTCTGTTCCAGAATTAATTTTTATTACAAAGGTAAGAACTAACGTAAAACAGCCTGTCATAAATTTTACTGTAAATGTAAATGTACAAAAAAAAAGCATGGGTTATCTTAAAAGGTATTTATTTGCCCGATTAATTGGTCAAATACCAGTATTACTAGGCTCTTCCACATTTCCACATAAAAACTTCTTTATAGATCTTGTTTTGTAAAAACCTTGCTGAAACAGCAAATAAACTTCCCCAAACTCATACAATAATGATGTGGCAGTGAAATTTTGCTCCACAGGGTATCATCTCTTATACCATAGCAGCAGATCACATCTCCTCCACCAATCCTAATCTGTGTTTCCATTTTCTTCCCATCTATGTGTGGGTTTCCTCCGGGCTCTCTGATTTCCCTGATTGATTCAAGTTAAAATGACTGCTCTAAATTGCGTTTATATAGTTTGTGTGTGTAAGTGTGTGAGTGTGTTCCCAGCGATAAATTGCCGTCCTGTCCTGGATGTATCTGGCTAAAGCGCCCGAAAGCCCCCCCACCTACCCACTGTAACCAAGTAGATTTTTTATTTTTACACAAAATAAATAATTAAATAAATAAATAAAATCCCCTAATATCATGTTTTATTTTTAATGATAGTAACAATAGCAACATAAAAACACTACTTTTCTTTCTGCAAAAAGAGATTTGCAATTGCTGCTTTAGCATATGTAGGACATAAGTGAAGACTTTTACAAAAATCCACTTATGCTATGATTAAATATTAACTACATATTATTGTGAATAATATAATAATGAATTTACTGTCAAAATACTGAAATTGAGCAGTAAAAACAGGTATATTTAATAAAAATGCAAACTGGTTCCACAGGTTACAGCTTCATACAATTCTTTGACAAAGTAAGGTTGCCTTTACGGGATCCCATATGGTTTAAATGTTGGCTGCCAGGGTTAAAGATGGTTATGATGTGTGACTGGGTTCACTCATGGGTCATTAACAGAGCCTGTTCTGGTCGGTTAGAAAAACCCTGAAAGCAACTAATAATCATGTTTGACCACCACATTCAGTGGAGGATGGTAATAATATGTTAAATACATGTTGTAATTCGTACTTTAAAACATTTTAATGTTTCTTTAAACCATGTTTCTGAAAAACGATCAATACTTAAATCTTAAACTTAAGCCAATCAAATCATTTGACTTAACATTTTCATCAAATAATTGTTTTTTTTTAATAAGCAGACATGTAATAAGCAGGATAAATTAAACATGCCCAGTCATTATTACTAATTAACCTGTTTGGGGTTTAATGTTTGCAACCATACAGCTGTTTATTTATAGTTTTAATTCATATTAGACTAATATATAAAGTTTGGAAAAAACATCTTCTTGCTTCATTGTCTATTTTCTCCACATAAAATATAGATGGACTTCATAGTTTTACAATTACAGACTGTTTTCTGTTGTTGTTAGTCCTCTGTTGGTTCTGTGTTCTCTATTAGTCAGGACCATCACAGAACAGGTATAATTTGGGTAGTGTGTTGTTTATTTTCAGTTTGGCGGTAACACTGATGTAGTGAGGGGATTTTAGTGCAGCAGTGCTGCTGTAGTTACATTTAAACACCTCAAGAATAATGCACCAACCAAATAATACCTGCTCTGTGGTGCTACTATTTGGGTCCTGACCATTATAGAACAAAGTAAAGGAGACTAACATAGTATGTACTGTGGTCCACAAACAGATGGACTACAGTCTGGAAGGCATTCAAGGCATAAAAATGCCTGAAATACAGACTGATATTTTGATATGATATTTTGTTAATATATACTTATTGAATAATTCCAAATGCGTCCTTCATGATTTCCCATGTTGCTGCGTCTTTTATTGTAATCTCTTATTAAAGCATTTAACTAATAACATTCAGCATCATTGGATGCCAGGGTTTAAATATTTCTGCCTAGGCCTTTAGAATTGATCTTGCTGGCCCAGTAGCATTAAAAAGTGTAGCTCAACCTGTTGCCTCAACCAATCAGGTTTTAAGTCCTTGATACCAGAGCCTTCTAGCAGGCTCAGTTATGTCAGCATATTCACCCCCTCTGATTGGAAAGAAATTTTGATGAGCAAACATTTTCAGCTGATTAAAACTTATTACAGACATACACTTGGTCTTTCAGCATTAGCTTGATGCCAACAGAAAAGGACTTCTTAAAGGAAGTAATTCAACTGTTTTTAGGGAAAAATGAGGGCGACTTTTGTGTTAAAAATCTGGATTATATGTATATATATATACATACATATATATATATATATATATATATATATATATATATATATATATATGATGTGGCACAGTTACATTATGAAAATGATTTTGATTAATGTGTATTGTCCCTGTTATTTTGATAAAATAAAATAATCTTATAAAGTAAGTGGTGGCATGGTGGCTTAGTGGTTAGCACATTCGCCTCTCAGCGCTAGGGATTCAGGGATTCCCGGTTAGAATCCCAATCTGGGTAGAGTTTCCATGTTGTCCGTGTGGATTTCCTCCAGGTTCTCCAAATTGCCCCATATAGAGTGTGTATGTCTGGGTGAGTGAGTATGTGCCCAGTGATATATTGGCGCTTTGTTCTAGGTGTATCTGACCAGCGCCTGAAACGTTCTCCCCTGGATGGGCATTGGGACCAGGGGTGTCGTTAGACCTGGGATTTTGGGGCTATAGCCCCGGATGTTTTGTCAGTAGCCCCGGATCAAATGAGAGCAGCTTTCTCTGCAGCCTTTCTTCCAACAGCGGGACCGAACGATGGATGTATATGAGGGAGACAGATTTTTTTCGCCAGTATCTGGAGTAAAGTTACCGTAATAACTGTATGTTGTCTGTAAAGAGCAGCTTCTCAGCTTTCATAAACCATCAGGATTTTTCTGAGGGTGCAAACTGTCGCAAAGTTACGGTATTTCAGAGCAAAACCTTGTTAAAACTCATCTGCGACTGACTCGTAAAATGGATTTATGCTTTTCTGACGAAGCTCAGGTTCTGACGAAGCTCAGGTATTCAAAAATTTTCATCCAAAACCATCATTTATTACAACTGAATGTTGCTATCCACTGCTGACCGACATATTTTATATGTAATTTAATTTTATCCAATATAACTAATGAATGATCAAACAAAATAAAAGTAACAACAGTTAAAATGGATAAATACACTCATGAAAGGGCACTTTTTAAAAAGCACAGAGGGGAAATAAGGGATCTGGACTAAAGCCCCTGATGTTTCAAAACCCTAAAAACGCCCCTGATGGGGAACCACAACTATTGTACGGGATAAAGCGAAAGATAATGGATGGATGGATAAAGTAAGTGTTTTTCAGCAACAAGGTTTAACATCAAGTACAAGTAATTTATTTATATACCACTTTTAACAACAGTACATTGCTTTACAGAGTTAAAAGCCTTTAAACCCCCAAAGAGCAAGCAGAAGCGACAGTGGCAAGAAAAAACTCCCAGTTGTTTTTTAAGGAAGAAACCTTGGGAGGACCAAGACTCAGTGGGGGACTCATCTAGCCCACACACAGCCCAGCAAAGCCCGACATTCCACATTACCTGACACATGTGGGGGTCCATCCAAAATTAAAAGAGAGACCTGACTTTTTGAAATAATCAAAAACTAAGTACAATTGCGCTTCAAGTAAGCAAATGTTAATTTATTTAATACTTCTGATTAAACTTACATTGATGACGATTTTTTAAACGATCGTCCTATTTTTGAAGCGACATTAATGTCCGCGTCTCTCTTACCTCGACGCACTGAACGTAACTGGAGGGGAACCAGCCAGTCTCTCCGTCCTTCTCTCCCTCCCACCAGCCTCCGGGAAGCGCCTGCGTGATGCGGATCAGCTCCCCGGGCTGAAAGCGGAGTCCCTGCTCATGCTGCTCTCCGCTAAATGCATATAAACTCCTACACAGCGAGCCTGACATGGCACACCCTCCGCGATCACTGCCAAAAATGTCCAAAATCCCAGTGTTTCTGTACGTCCCCCTCGCTGTCACGCGACTTAGTTTAGTGGAACTCCAAGCTTCGAACCCGACGCGAACGCAAAGCAACTCTGAAGCGCTCCGAGGCTGCCGGAGTCGACTACACACTGCCGCCTCAGCCCCTGCTGGACACTCATGTGTATTACAAGCCACTACCCAGCGTGCATTCCATCCATCCATCCATTATTCATTCATTCATTCATTATCACCCGCTTTATCCTCTATTAGGGTCGCGGTGGGGTTCCCCATGCCCATCCAGGGGAAAACGTCTCGGGCGCTGGGCAGATACACCCAGGACAGGGCGCCAATCCATCGCTGGGCACACACTCACTCACTCAAACACACTCTACATGGGGCAATTTTGGAGAACTTAATTAACTTGATCCATGTTTTTGGACTGTGGGAGGAAACCGGAGAACCCGGAGGAAACCCACACGGACACGGGGAGAACATGGAAACTCCACCCAGATGGGGATTCGAACCGGGAATCCCTAGTGCTGAGAGGCGAACACGCTAACCACTAAGCCACCGTGCCGCCCTCCATCCATTATCTTCCGCTTTATCCTCTTTTAGGGTCGGGGGGTTCCCCATGCCCATCCAGGGGAAAATGTCTCGGGCGCTGGGTAGCTACATTCGGACAGGGCGCCAATCTATCGCTGGGCACACACTCACTAACACAGACACACAAACACACTCTATATGGGGCAATTTGGAAAATATAATTGACTTTGATCCATGTTTTTGGACTGTGGGAAAAAACAGAGAACCCAGAGGAAACCCACGCGGACACAGGAGAACATGGAAACTCCAACCAGATTGGGATTTGAACCGCTGAGAGGCGAACGTGCTAACCACTAAGCCACCATGCCGCCCCACATACTACAAAGCAACCTATATTTAGATGATACATATGACACAAGTTGCTACATATGTACAAAGACCAAATTGCGGCATATTATTTCTTTATAGCAGACTATTGCAAATGCATGGAAATTAAGCCAATCAAATTTCACTCAACCTTTTTTATTTATCAAATAATTGATTTTTTTAATCAGCAGTCATGTAATAAGCAGGGCGAATTAGAACTGCCCAGTCATTATTACTAATAAATGCAGATGCCTTTTAAGGTTTAAAGTTTGCATGCATACAGCTGTTCATTTATAGTTTTAATCCATATTAGACTATTATACAACGTGAGTCAAAAGTTCGGGTACACCACTTTCTTGCTCCATTGTCTGTTTTCTCCACTTACAATATAGATGGCCTTATTAGTTTTACAATTACCGAATGTAGTCCATCTGTTTTCTTTTTTTTCGTTAGTCCTCTGTTGGTTCTTGTTCTCTATTGGTAAGGACCATCATAAAACAGGTCAAAATGTGGTGTGTTGTTTACTGTCAGTTTTGCAGTGACACTGGTGTGATGAGGGTTTTTTTGAGCAGAATGACTCCTACACCATTTTCCATTTAGTGGAGTTTCCGAACCCGACGCGAACGCAAAGCGACTCTGAAGCTGGCTGCCGAAGTCGACTACACACTGCCGCCCCAGCCCCTGCCGGACACTCAGGGGTATAAGACACGTACATTAAAAAGGTGCTAAATATGGTTAGATGTAATAATGGTAATATAGCTGCTTCTTAGACACTTTTACACACACACACACACACACACACACACACACACACACACACACACACACACACACACATATATACATCGATATAGATGTCTAGTATTGTACATGTATGTATATATGTATGTCTAGTGTTGTACATGATATATTATTCATTCATTCATTAATATATTATCTTAAGCTTTATCCTCTACAGGGGTCATGGAGGAGGGGTTCTCTCTCTCTCTCTCTCTCTCTCTCTCTCTCTCTCTTTCTCTCCTAGATTTAAGAATGAAAGTAGCTTTTATTAGCAGGAATGTACAACAATATTGCCAAGCATTACAACAAAGAAGATATTATAACATAGTAAAATTAAAAATAAAATTAAGGAGAAAATTTAACATTAAAGAAATAAAAATAGAAATAATCAAATAAAATATGTTATAAAATATTTTATGCTTTTATATCTTTTTTTACTATAATTTTTATTTCTCTCTCTATCTAGAAAGCAACTTCATCACTCCTCCCACATTGCAGGTATAAAGTGTCCATTTTTGGCGCCAGTAGAGGGCAGTAATGTAGAGAAACGGTAAGGAGTAAACACCGGTAACTCGGTAGAAGAAATTGAAGTTGCCATTACGAAAGTATGATAGTGTTACAGTGATTGGGAATATGTTTCTGATGTTTGGAGTAAAAAGTGTCACGAGATAAAGATAGCGAAAGGATAGCGTTTTGACACGCGGGACAATTCCTTGGTGCCGAACCTTCGCGTGTAATTTGCCCGTTTTTCGGGTTTGGAGAGGCACTTCTCCGTCGCTGCTCGAAGGTGAATCGGCAGGACAGTTTGCAGATGGAGGAGAGCAGGACTCCGTTATTTAGTTTCGGGGTGATTGCTGACATTCAATACGCAGACAAGGAGGACGGTACGAATTTCCACGGCACGCGAAGGCGCTATTACCGAAACAGTTTAGTGCTGCTGAGAAACGCGATCCGTCACTGGGAGGAGGAGGAGGTGAAGCCCAGCTTCATCCTGCAGCTCGGTGACATTATTGACGGCTTTAACGTGAACCTCGGGTCGTCGGATGAAGCGTTGCGCACAGTGATCAATGAGTTTGAAAGCTGCTCGGCGCAGGTTCATCACGTGTGGGGCAATCATGAGTTTTACAACTTCAGCAGAAGAGAGCTGTTCAGCTCGGTTCTCAACAGTGAGGGCAACAGAGATGAGGAGAGAGACAGCAGGATTAAAGACGTGTATGTCTACCACTTCAGCCCTGCTCCCCGATTCAGGTTCGTGGTGCTGGACTCCTACGATCTGAGTATCATCGGCCACGAAGAGAACTCTGAGAAGTACCGCCAGTCCTATAAGATCATCACACAACACAACCCCCATGAGGAACTCAATCAGCCTCCAGGTATTTTAACACAGGGTAGACTACTCTCTCCTACTTACCTTTTAGAAGTTTATCTACAGTGAGTGGAGACAAGAGTTCAACCACTCTGGGCAGTCGAGTTTACTTTTTTACTACTGTAGTTCAGGAACCAGTTTGCCACCTGAAGGTTCGCAATTCCCGTTCCCACCAAGTACTATGGCTAAAGTGTTCTTGGGCAAGAGACCTAAACCCAATTGCTCCCTTGGCGCCCTGTACAGGGCTACCTACCGCTCTGGGCACGTGTGCGTGTACATGTGTGTGTATATCACTGCACAGATGCGTTACATGTGGAGGATAAAATAGTTTACTTATTACTTTTATTTAATACATTTCTAGTGCACAGGTCTTTTGAAGTGATAAAGTAATTTGTTTATTTATTTATTCATTTATCCATTCATTATATTCTGCTTAAACTGCTTAATATTCTGGTGGTGGGGCAAACTCACACAAAAACACACTATATGGGGCAATTTAGATCATTCAATTTACCTTGAATCCATGGTTTTGGACTGCGGGAGGAAACACGAGATTCTAGAGGAAACCCACATGAACGTGGAAACTCCACCCAGATTGAGATTCGAACCTGGAATCTTAGAGCTGAAAGGAGAATGTGTGAACCACTAAGCCACTGTGCTGCCACAATTGTCATTTTACAGATTACAAATATAATTAATCTAATGCCAAAGTCTCTAGAGAAAATGGGTGAAATTATTATTCTGGGTGTGCTGGAAACTATTATTGGACTGTGAAAAAATGTTAAATAGGTAGCCAATCACTTCCTCAACATGACTTATGTATGTAATTCATGAGTCAGATATGGAAAATTATATTTGTCAGTTATGCTTCCACATGTGTTCTTGTGTTAAGTATAATCTAGTGTAAAGTCCAAAGTTTGTTTTAGAGCACTAAGGTGACATTAGTTACGCAGGCATCAACTTCACTGAGATGCCTAAAAACAAAAAAAAAATAGCTGAAACTACAAAGTAATGCAGTTTGGCTTGTGTAACGTGACCGCAAGAACACATGCGGCAACGTAACTGACAAATATAATTTTCCATATCTGACTCATGAATTACATAAGTCATGTTAAGGAAGTGATTGGCTACCTATCCCCATTTTTTTCACAGTCCAATAATAGTTTCCAGCACACCCAGAATAATAATTTCACCCATTTTCTCTACAGATTTTAGCATTAGATTAATTAAATTTAAAATCTGTAAAATGCCAATTGTGGCGGCACTGTGGCTGAATGGCTAGCACATTTGCCTCTCAATGCTGGGGGTTCCAGGTTCGAATCCCAATCTATGTGAAGTTTCCATGTTCTACTCATGTTCACGTGGGTTTCCTCTGGGTTCTTGGGTTTCCACCCACAGTCCAAAAACATGGATTCAAGGTAAATTGCCCTAAATGTAAATGTAAATTGTATATAAATTGCCCCATATTGTGTGAGTGATAGATTGGCGCTCTGTCCTGGGTGTATCTGCCCAGTGCCCAAAATGTTCTCCAACGTTGGTAGTGTTGCCAGTCTGCTGTGTGCAGCGCGCAGTCAGTCACACCTGTCCTACTAAAAAGAAGAGCATACAGAATGCAGTAAGACACTTACCCCTAATGCCCGCTGGATTGAGCGGCACAGCTCTCTAGTCATCAGACTATCGAAAGGCCAACACACACATGAACACATCATCGCACACTTGCACCAAAGATTAACATTAGTATCAACAATCCACCTACTAACATGGAGCGATGCGCCACCTTCTCAAAATTGTAGATTACCGCTGACAATAAAACACATTCTAATAGAATTGCCATGTCATTGGCATTACCAAACTTTTTTTTTTTTACTGGGATACTTATATGAAAGGACATTTTGAATGCAATAATATTGTAAAAAATATATATATATTTTAAACTTTCTGGTTTCTGATTGAAAATCAAATAAGTCAATAAGTAGCTTAAATCTATGTAAAAAACACACCTAAAATGCCGTGTACAAAGCCTAACTTTGTGCTGGAATAGCAATAAACACAAACAAAAACAACCACTAACATGGACTGTGTAAACCCATGCAAATATTTGGACAACATGCTAATGAACAGATAACACTGAAAGAAAAGCAAATCCAGAACATTTTTGATTGGAGGCAAAAGCAGTAACTTGTCGCATAGAATTGAATCAGTTATATACCATTATAGTTATTCACTACATAAATAACATGGTTTTGTCTGGGGTGGCACGGTGGCTTGGTGGTTAGCACGTTCGCCTTTCAGCGCTAGGGATTCCTGTTTCCTCCCATGGTCCAAAAACATGGATCAAGGTCAAGTGAAGTCTCCAAATTGTCACATATAGAATATGTGTGTGTCTGTGTGTGTGCTCAGCGATAGATTGGCCTGAGTGTACCTGCCCAGTGCCCAAAACGTACTCCCCTGGATGGGCATGAGGAACCCCCCCGGCACTAGTAGAAGATAAACCGGAAGATATTGGATGGCTGGATGGTTTTGTCGAAAAAATTAGTGTATAGATGAATTTAACAGTTAGCATCCAATATATGCAACATTTCTAAATGTTTTAGGGCTAGTGTATGTGTGCATTATTTATCTATTTAAGTTTCACACATTTTTACCCAATTGTGTATTAAAAAACTCTTACACCTTTCCATTGTTGTTTTATTGTGTTACTTGCTCCAGCTTCAAAGACAGTATGTGTGTAAATTTTAAGAGGATTTACTCTAATTATTACATGTAAAGTTAAATGTTCGGTTAAATGTTTTTTTTTGTTCTTAATAAATAATCAAGAGTCTATGGATTGAATTTTACATTAAGTACATTATTTTAAAGCATTAATAAATGTAAAAAAGGATGAGTGATGGTCCTACTCCTGTTACAGGTATATATCCTATGGATGGAAGGTTTGTTAAATTTAATGGAGGAGTCAGTCAAGAGCAGCTCGACTGGCTCGATGGGCTGTTGACCAGTGCTGACGAAAAAGAAGAAAAAGTCATCATTTTGAGTAAGAAGTTAATTTCTTTCTTTATTTTATTTCTTAAAATATGTCAATTCATTTTATAATTTCTATATAAGAAACTCTAGATTGAGACAACCCAATTCACCTTCTCTGTTACAACCTATTTTGCCCACTGAAGCTCTTTTTTTATGTTAACGTCCCCATCTTCAGAATCAGAATCAGACTTTATTGGCCAAGTATGTTCATACATACAAGGAATTTGTATTTGGTTACATTAGCTCACAGTGCACAATAAGTGACAGAGACACCCAAACTAGCATTCCTCCTACACACAAACAAGACACACCTTTAAACATGACGGTTGTGCAATTTGCAGATTGTATTTAAATAAAGTGCTAGTGCAATACTGTAATGGATCTTACTGCCATATTTAGTGTTGTGTAGTGTCAGGGGGCAACGCTTAATACAATCAGCAGAATACCCTTGATCATACTTCCAAATAGATAAACATCTTCATCCTTCCCGGACAGAGGCGCCGGACACATGATCCGCCACTTCCACCACGCGTCCAGTTATATCCAGTCTTATATCCAATTGCGGTTCTGTCTGGGCAGGTGGGTTCCCACAAACCCCGTTGAGAGACCATTTAGTTATAATTTCTCGTTTCGAAAAGCAGTGTTATGATGATTCCCATACAGACAAGACGGAGAAGCCAAGCAGGATTGATAAGGGGGAGAAAGTGTGACCGCCTTCCATGAGAGCACGAGCAGAAGCTAGTAGGGTTTTATTGTAAAAATTAGGCTTTATTTCCTCCCCCAACACTCCTGCTTCTCTTGCTGCAATAAATAGGACTGCTGCCATCTGCCACATCGGTCACACATGCAGCACTGACTCGTTCTGTTTACCAACTGTTAAGCAGGGTTCCTGTCGAACTTCCACCAGCACCCACTGTCAGCCACTGTGAACAGCCTGTGAACAGTTACTGTTGCACTGACAGAAAGAGGGGAATCACAAAACTGTCCTATGACCCATCAGACAGCTGTGTTTGTGGATGGTCCAGCCAGGACAGAGGCACTTTCAGGCCTCGTTGTAGTATGCTGTTCGAACACTGCACATGGTCACTTAAAAAAACTAATCACTGAAATTGTTTTCATGACAAAATTATTTTCATTGCCATGTAGCAAATTTAAAATAAATCTTATTTTCTATTCTTTCACAGGTCACATTCCTGTTCACCCCGACTCAAGTGACGATTTATGTTTTTTATGGAATTATGAGGACGTACTGTCTTTGCTTCACACTCACAAGAGCGTAGTGTGTATCTTGGCTGGACATGATCATGATGGAGGTTATTACCGAGATGAAGCAGGTGTTCATCACGTCACGCTACAAGGAGTTATTGAGACACCTCCAGAATGTAATGCATTTGGGACTGTCTATGTATTCGAGGATAAAATGATTTTAAAGGGTAAAGGGAAAGTCTTGGATAGAGAACTGATGTATCATTTATGATGGTGTTGTTCTCAGGTTAAAGTGGAATATTACTATTATATATTAATATAGCGAAATATTTTTGCACATTTTAGAGAAAATTGGTAAATAATATTTAATATATAAATGATATATCGCGGCACGTTGGCTCAGTGGTTAGTTTGTTTGCCTCTCAGCACTAGGGATTCCCGGTTCGAATCCCAATCTGGATGGAGTTTCCATGCTCTCCCCGTGTCTGCGTAGGTTTCCTCCAGGTTCTCCGGTTTCCTCCCACAGTCCAAAAACATGGATCAAGTCAAGTGAGTTCTCCAAATTGCCCCATATAGAGTGTGTCTGTGTGAGTGAGTGTGTGCCCAGCGATAGATTGGTGCCCTGTCCTGGGTGTATCTGCCCAGCGCCCGAAACGTTCTCCCCTGGATGGGTATGGGAAACCTCGCCGTGACCCTAATATGGGATAATGCGGAAGATAATGGATGGATATAAATGATGTAGGTGAATAATGATGTTAAGAGAATTACTTTGCCGTTTTAAATGTTTACTTATTTAACATGGACTGTTGTAATTTAGTTGTAATTGTGTGACTGTTGTAATTTTAATGTAAGTTAATAATTTGCTGTCTCTTTAAACTGTAAAAATAATGCTAAATGTCTGCCTAAATTTGACATGTTAAGACATAATTTGAAGAAGAAATAAGATAGAATTTTCTTTTAAAAAAGGAATTAAACAAAAAATTTCAAAATGTTACTTTTGTGCGAGCTACATTTTTTTATTTAATTTCCCTCTTTAAGTAACTTAAGTTACAAACATCATCACTCACTGTGGCAGAAATTGTAAACAAATGTGTTGAATGTTTTAAAAAAAAATCAATCCAATTTGTGTAATTGCATATTAAATTTATTTTATGAATAAAACAAGTCTGAATATTCTGAATCTATTATAATCATTATTGGTAATCCTAACTGATGTAAAACTTGAATGGTTTAGCTTGATTTAAGCTCAGAGATCTCTAAAATGCGTACCTTTATTTAGTTGATCTGCATATCAATCCTGCACTTAAAAACAACCATTGGAATCATGTCAATGCTGTTTACAAAAATATATACTGTTTTGTATAAATACACATTTGTATAAATATTGTCATGATGTACATTTACACAAAAGTCACGTTTCGGTTCACACTATGGTTCGGTACGGTACTGCGGGAGTACATATAAGCAAATCACTTTTCACTGTATTGCAATCTCTTAATTATAACTTTCATTTGCAGTAATGCTTTAGCAGAGGATGGACACTTTAATTACAGTTTTAACAAACCAACCATTTATGAGATCAAGCTTGTGTTAGGTTTTTGTTCAAATATATGTCAACACATATTACTTGTTTCCTCACAACCGCTGCAACCTCACAACTCTCAATACCAACAGGGGCTAAAGATCACTCAGTGAGAAAAATGCTATTACCCCAAAAGTAGCCTAAAAGAGCCAGATTACAGTGACAAAGACACTTTATATCATACTTAATACTAGATATTTGAAGACATATTATTTGGTCTAAGGACATTAAAATTGGTCTGTTTTTTTAATTAACAGTTAATAAACTGTTTCTTGCCCAGCGATGGATTGACGCCCTGTCCTGGGTCTATCTGCCCAGCGCCCGAGACGTTCTCCCCTGGATGGGCATGGGGAACTCCACCGCGACCCTAATAGAGGATAAGCGGGAGATAATGAATGAATGAATGAATGAATAAACTGTTTCTGGAAATATGAAATCAACATCGCTAGACATCAACGTGGGGGTGAAATTTCACCAACTATATTTAAAACTACAATTAAAAGCAATAATAAATATGGGTGGCAAGGTGGCTTAGTGGTTAGCACGTTCGCTTCTCAGCGCTGGGGATTCCAGGTTCGAATACCAATCTGGGTGGAGTTTCCCTGTTCTCTCTGTATCCGCATTGGCTTCCTCCGGGTTCTTTGGTTTCCTTCCACAGTCCAAAAAAAGATGGATTCAAGGTAAATTGGATGCTCTTAATTGTCCCATATAGAGTGTGTTTTTGTGTGCCTGTGTGAGTGAGTGTACCCAGTGATAGATTGGTGCCCTGTCCTGGGTGTATCTGCCCAGCGGCAAAAACGTTCTCCCCTGGATGGTCATTGGGATCCCCCCCACAACCCTCATAGACGATTAAGCAGAAAATGAATGAACAAATAAGGAAATGTATGTTTACTCTAGTGATGAATGTATACTGGTGATTCCACCTCACCGTGGTGCTAATTCTCACTGTAGCTTTCAACACTGCAAAATGGTGGAACGATCTTCCCAACTCTGTCCTTAAGGTTGAGTCACTTGGCATTTAGAAACAACTCAAAACACATCTCTCAAAACAACTGATATAAAAGTGGGTGGGGGAATAGGATAATGATAAGGTTTAATAATTCTACAGTGTAGCTGTTTTTTTCTGTAACTTCTGACTTGTGTTGGTCTCTCATTTTTAGATCGCTTTGGATAAAAGCATCTACTAAATGTAAATGTAAACTTATAAAGTTTATAGAAAGTAATAAAATTCTTAAAAATTCTCTCCTTTATGATTCTGGCATTTAGCGAATAAAACATATTGAAATAATCATAGGCTGCACAAGTTCGCCTTTCGGCGCTAGGGATTCTGGGGTCGAATACCAATCTGGGTGGAGTTTAGAGTTTTCATGTTCTCCCCAGGTCTGCGTAGGTTTCCTCCGGGTTCTCTGGTTTCCTCCCACAATCCAAAAACATGGATCAAGGTTAATTGAATTCTTCAAATCGCCCCATATAGAGTGTTTGTGAGTTTGTAAGTGTGTGTGCCCAGCGATAGACTGGCACGCTGTCCTAGGTGTATCTGCCCAGCACACTTAATGTTCTCCCCTCAATGGGCATGAACCCCCTGCGACCCTAGTAAAGGATAAAGTGAAAGATAATAGATGGATGGATAAATGATCCTAAGTGATTTAAAACTGGAATGTTTAGCTCAGTCAGCCCGTGGGAAAGAACTAAACTTCGGGTATAAATTTTAATTTTCCCTTTTGGCTAGCCCCTAAATAATAGGAAACTCATGTGACAGTAATGTGTTCCCTCGGAAAACGTAAAACCTATTTATTTTAGCAACGAACCGTGTTCCATGGTGCATACCAAGCATTTTGGGATCCAAGCCTCACAATGCCTAAGAAGCAAAGAGACTTTTATTTTGCAAATCGCCCGCTGTGTGTCGGAAATGTCGCGTTTTGCCGTCTGAACTTGTCCGATCGTCGGCTGAAGCGAGCGGCTTTAATGGGGTTGGGTTGACCCTCTGGCGGCTTCCAAAAAGTGGACAATGCGCTGATTTGGGTGAAATCCGCGCCGTTACAGCAGATCGTCACTTCGCTGCCTTTCTGGTCGAGTACACAACACACAGCCCTGAGCGAGCAATGGCGTCTCCCAGTCCCAGCACTAACTCTCCAGCTGCATGTAGCAGCATCAGCGCCGTCGTTTCGCCGCTGCAGCCGCAGCACCTGAGCACCATGAGCGGAGTGCAGGGTGAGCAGAGCTGCCCTTTACACGTTACGGACATTCCTTTATCCTCTGTGTAGTTAGTTTACCAACCTCGTAACTGCAAACTCAATCCTCTAGTTAGCGCTACTCGTTAGCGAGTTTGCTAAACTGTGAAGGCCTCGCTGGAACGTTAGTCGCTTCCACTATTAAATAAGTTTGGGAAAGCAAAACAAAGTACAAAATACACCCTAAATGTTGCGAACGAGGCATGTTAAGCTTAAAGCCATCTAAAAAATAAAATAAAAAATAGGTCTAAAAGTAAGTAGAAGCAATAGTGTTCATGTTTGCAAAATTGCGTTTACGGCTTTTTGAATAACAAAAAAGCTACTTATGTCCTTGCTAAATTATAATGAAAGAACTGACAGTCCCACTGACCAGACAGTCTGTTAATGTCAATTACCCCGAATTATAAATGGCTTATCTGTTCATGTGTCTGCTAAAGGAATGGTAACAGGTTACACGGTTAGCTAAGCTTTGTTTTTGTGTGAAATGTTAAAGAATACATTCGCAAATTAAGAATTCCATCGTTGGGAAAAAAGGATTTTAATCAAGTGTGAAATGCGAGGAATGCGGCTATTTTAAGAACGTGAAGTGTATTATTCATTCATTCATTAACTTTCACTTAATCCTCTATTAGGGTCACAGAGGGTTCCCCATGCCCTTCCAGGGAAGAACATTTTGGGCACTGGGCAGATACACACAGGACAAGGTCCCAATATATCACTGGGCACACATGCTATATGGGGCAATTTAGAGCATTCTTCCATCCATCCATTATTTTCTGCTTTATCATCTACTAGGGTTTCAGGTGGGTTCCCCATGCCCATCAGGGGAGAACATTTTGGGCGCTGGGCAGATATCCGGAGGAAATCCACATGGACACTCGGGGAAACCATGAAAACTCCACCCAGATTGGGTTTTATCCTATATTAGGGTCGCGAGGGTTTCCCCATGCCGATCCAAGGGAGAACGTTTTGGGCGCTGGGCAGATACACCCAGGACAGGGTGCCAATCCATCGCTGGGCACTCACTCACTCACTCACAGACACACACAAACACACACTCTATATGGGGCAATTTGGAGAACTCAATTGACTTGATCCATGTTTTTGGACTGTGGGAGGAAACATGAGAACCTGGAGGAAACCCACGCAGACACGGGAAGAACATGGAAACTCCACCCAGATGGGGATTCGAACCATGAATCCCTAGCGCTGAGAGGCGAACGAGCTAACCACTAAGCCAACGTGCCGCCCCTGATGTGTATTAGTGAGATATTTTGTCCATGTGCAGGTCACCAAGCGACATAAACTAAAACACACTTTAGAATTAGGTTGCTCTAGTTTATGCAAAAAGAAGGAAATTTGTGTGTAATAAACAGATAAGAAAAGAAATAAATCCTCTTAAAAGGCTCTTTTGTCTGAAATGCTACCCATTTTAACGTACCTATTTTCAACCAACCCCTTTAATTTATTTTTAACTTTATGATGTTTCAAAAACCCTTTTTATATTAAAATCATAATGTTTAACTGTTAAAGGTTGTTGCATATTGCACTGTGACTTGCAGTAAACAAAAGCATTTCATTCTTTGGTTTTCTAGGTCTTTTATCTCAGTTAGGTCTGTGAGTGCTTATTCCTAATCGAAAAGCAAAGGGCAGGAAATACCCTGGACTCCACCATATCACAGGACGGATGCAAAGATGAGATATTCATACCCAGGAGCGATTTTTGGCATACAGTGTAGTCTGACTCACGCCAATGTGAATTCACATGACTCGATCCACAAAGGGTTTTGCATTGGTTTTCACATGCACTTCTTTCTTTGAAGTGAAGAACTGTATTCTGTATTATTTAATACTGATGAAATAATGTAAAAATAATATAGTGTAACATGTACAAAAGGCCCCATTTGTAGTACTGACACAAAGTGTAAATGGCTAATGCTCTCCAAATTGAAAGTACCTTAGTTTTGTTCGTAGCTCCTTCTCTCTGCACTGGAATGTTGCACGTGTTTTCAGGTTTAGGATTTTGAACCAACATGAATGAGTCAAAAAAATACATTGAAACTGGAACGCAGTTATTGTAGTTTATGTTTTATAATGTTTTAAAAGCCACAATTGGGTCATGTATAGCTCTTAAAAGTTTTGAAGTCTGGCCAGCCAGCTATGTAGGTTAATGGCAGTTACAGTTAAGCGGTTCTAAGATATTGGTTTTCACATGCACTTCTTTCTTTGAAGTAAAGAACAGCATATTCTGTATTATTTAATACTGATGATATAATGTAAAAATAATATAGTGTAACATGTACAAAAGGCCCCATTTGTAGTACTGACGAAAAGTGTAAATGGCTAATGCTCTCCAAATTGAAAGTACCTTAGTTTTGTTTGTAGCTCCTTCTCTCTGCACTGGAATGTTGCACGTGTTTTCAGGTTTAGGATTTTAAACCAACATGAATGAGTCAAAAAAATACATTGAAACTGGAGCGCAGTTATTGTAGGTTATGTTTTATAATGTTTTAAAAGCCACAATTGGGTCATGTATAGCTCTTAAAAGTTTTGAAGTCTGGCCAGCCAGCTATGTAGGTTAATGGCAGTTACAGTTAAGCGGTTCTAAGATATGTTTCCACTGCTTCAAATTACAATACTTTAATGATGGATTTACTGATTTTTCCAGGCCAGGACAACACATTGCCTAAGACATTCTAAGGTATTCAAGGCAGGTATAAATTTTAGGGTCTCTGATTCAGTGTTATTGCTTTTAGAATTTTTGTTATTTAGTCATGTACAGGCTTTTTATTTATGCTTTCTTAAACACACCTTATTAAATTGATTGTAACCGGTTTTAGGTTATTTGCCACTGTGTGATATTTTAAGGCGTGTAGCAATGCCACCTCCTTACATTAAGGCCTTTTTTTTCCCCCTTTTTGCAATATTTTTGTATCATATATTTCATGGTGTGATCTCCCTTGATGCACATCAGGTTAAGGGTCACAAAGGGCTCTTGGTGAACCTGGGGAGTAGTTGTTAAATTAATGGACTTAAATAGGATTTACAAAAAAAAAAAAACATGGACAATGTCAAGCATCATGTCAGTCTTACAAAAGAAAATGTTGTTTTATTTGTGTTCACGATGGATTAGTTGGAAGATTCTTCAGCACTATAATTGTTCTCTTTTTGTAATTTTCAGAATCCAACACATGCTGGCGGTGTCAGAATGAAACGGGTGTGTATTTTTTAAAACTGCTCTTTAATTTTCATTGTTTCATTTTACACACAAATTAGGGTGAATAGCAGGTGAAGTATTGTGCAGATTTACATCCCACATCAGTGTAAACACATACTGTTAACATTTTTAGGAAACATCTTAAAACGCATCTCTTCTACTTGCTATGAAGAAACACACACACACACACACACACACACACACACATATATATATATATATATATATATATATATATATATATATATATATATATATATATATATATATATATATATATAATGTGTATGTATAATATGTGTTTATGTATAATATATACACACACACATATACACTCACCGGCCACTTTATTAGGTACACCTGTCCAACTGCTCATTAACACTTAATTTCTAATCAGCCAATCACATGGCGGCAACTCAGTGCATTTAGACATGTAGACATGGTCAAGACAATCTCCTGCAGTTCAAACCGAGCATCAGTATGGGGAAGAAAGGTGATTTGAGTGCCTTTGAACGTGGCATGGTTGTTGGTGCCAGAAGGGCTGGTCTGAGTATTTCAGAAACTGCTGATCTACTGGGATTTTCACGCACAACCATCTCTAGGGTTTACAGAGAATGGTCCGAAAAAGAAAAAACGTCCAGTGAGCGGCAGTTCTGTGGGCGGAAATGCCTTGTTGATGCCAGAGGTCAGAGGAGAATGGCCAGACTGGTTCGAGCTGATAGAAAGGCAACAGTGACTCAAATAGCCACCCGTTACAACCAAGGTAGGCAGAAGAGCATCTCTGAACGCACAGTACGTCGAACTTTGAGGCAGATGGGCTACAGCAGCAGAAGACCACACCGGGTGCCACTCCATTCAGCTAAGAACAGGAAACTNTCATGGTGTGGGGAATATTTTCTTGGCACTCTTTGGGCCCCTTGGTACCAATTGAGCATCGTTGCAACGCCACAGCCTACCGGAGTATTGTTGCTGACCATGTCCATCCCTTTATGACCACAATGTACCCAACATCTGATGGCTACTTTCAGCAGGATAATGCGCCATGTCATAAAGCTGGAATCATCTCAGACTGGTTTCTTGAACATGACAATGAGTTTACTGTACTCAAATGGTCTCCACAGTCACCAGATCTCAATCCAAAAGAGCATCTTTGGGATGTGACGGAACGGGGGATTCGCATCATGGATGTGCAGCCGACAAATCTGCGGCAACTGTGTGATGCCATCATGTCAATATGGACCAAACTCTCTGAGGAATGCTTCCAGCACCTTGTTGAATCTATGCCACGAAGAATTGAGGCAGTTCGGAAGGCAAAAGGGGGTCCAACCCGTTACTAGAATAACGTACCTAATAAAGTGGCCCGTGAGTGTGTGTGTATATATATATATATATATATATATATATATATATATATATATATATATATATAATGTGTGTATAATATGTGTGTATATATATTATACATATACACACATTATATATTTCTCACACACTCACACACACACACACACACACATATATATATAATGTGTGTGTGTGTATATGTATAATATATGTATTATATACTTATAGACTTGTGGTGCTCTTTGGATAAAAGTGCCTTTTCTAAATGTGAATGAAAAGACAGAAAGAAATAAGGAAGCTGTGGCTTTATCTCACATGGTTTAAAAAATTATGCAATCATTTGTTTAAAATCTACAGACTGTATTTTGTGAGTAATTATAATCCAGTTCCAAACACTTCTGTTCTGAAACCCATTGGAGGAAGTTCAAGTTAAGTTCAAGTTATTTATTTATATAGCGCTTTTTACAACAGTACATTGTCACAAAGCAGCTTTACAGAATGAAAAGCCTTTAAACCCCCAAAGAGCAAGCCGAAGCGACAGTGGCAAGAAAAAACTCCCTTTTATGTTGTTATTCAAGGAAGAAACCTTGGGAGGACCAAGACTCAGTGGGGGACTCATCCTCCTTGAGCGGCCAGGCAGCAACAACAATGTACAACAATGAAGTGTTTTGTACAGGGTTAGCACTACCACATGGAACTGAAGCCCATCATTTCCACTGTTGATGTATCAATAGCAGCAAGACTTCTTTCAATTGTAGTACTCATGTATGGTTTTAAAGCAGCTAAATGTCCATACTTTGTATAATGTATAAGTTGATTGAAATTGACATTATATCACAAATAGAAATCTTTTATACATATGAAATCTCTCTCTCTCTCTTTCTCTTTCTCTTTCTCTCTCTCTATATATATGATAGATGGTTACACTAGTGATTTAACTAGTGAACTAGTGACTTAATAGTAATTGCAAAATCACTTTTAGCTATAATAGAGATAATAGTAGTAGTATTCATCAAAATAATAATTGTATCGGATGTAAAACATACTTTTGCTTTTCTGAGATTAAGTAAGGCTAAATTAAATTAAATTTAATTTAACAAATACATGAACTTGAACAACATAAACATATTTTAGAACATTAGGTTACATGTTATGAAAAGAAATAAGAAAATTATTAAATGTCTGAAAGATTATGCAGAGCCACTTCAGGTCTGCTTAACCCTTATCAGATCCTCATTACTGTATTATGAATTATTAACATCAATAGTAATTTACCTTTTACTGCCTTTTGGCAACACAGGTAAAAGGCTTTAACATGGACAAGCCTATACACATGATCCTACTTTTTGCTATGAGATTCTTTCATTAATTGCTAATAAAAAAGTATTTTTCCTTGTGTATTTAGTTTGTTTCTCTAGATCAGCAGAGAGACATGACAAGAAAATATCTCAAAGTTATGTTCGAATTAATTCAAACCACAAGAAAAGGCCATAGACTGAGCTCTTGTTGTTAAAAATATGTGATTTTGATGGACAGTTTTCATGTACATCTGGCACACAATGGGTTTTCTACTGGTCTAAGAGATGTATTTAGGGTTTGTTTGGGTTAGTTGTTTTTTTTTTTTTTTTTTTTTTTTTTTAAATAGATCATTTTGTCCAAATAAAGTTTAGTAACACTAGCTTATAGGCCAACCAAAAAATGTTATGGATTTATTGAGCATGTAGATCGAACTGCATTTTTAAAAATTTTTTAATTATATGTTCCTAGTTGATCACCATCAAGCGTTCTTTGAAAAGTAATGTTAGTGTCGTTGGAAAAGTAAGAGCTTAACGCATGTGGTCTCTTGAGACATTTTTAATGTTTGCTAGTTTTGATTACTCAGGACAGATGTTAATATCTGTTTTGAATAGCTGATATGGGAAATAAATGTTTGAAAATGATCTGTAATCTATGCAAATAACATTTACATTTACATTACATTTACATTTAGTCATTTAGCAGACGCTTTTATCCAAAGCGACTTACAAATGAGAACACCACAAGTCAGAAGCTATGAAGAAAACCAACTATACTCTAAATTCATCAAAGCTGAATGTTATTCGATGCCGCGGCACAGGCCCCCCCCCCCCCTTTTTTTTTTTTTTTTTATTTTTTTTTTTTTAACAACAGGTATTTGTTAAAGAGATGTGTCTTCAGTAATTTTTTAAAACTGTTCAGTGATTCTGCCTTACGGACAGATTTGGGAAGAGCATTCCACCATTTTGCAGTGGTGGACGCCACGGAGTGAGACTTACCTACTCGGTGAGGTGGAATCGTCAGGCGGCAATCATCGCTGGAGCGAAGAGAATGGGTCGGAGTGTATTTAGGAAAGATGGGGTGAAGGTAGGAGGAGGCGGATCCAGAAATGGTTCTGTATGCTAGAGTCAGTGACTTGAACTGAATGCGAGCAGCTACAGGAAGCCAATGGAGGGAAGTGAGTAAAGGAGTGACATGTGCTCGCTTGGGCTGGTTAAACACAAGTCGGGCTGCAGAGTTTTGAATTAGTTGAAGAGGTCGGATTGTGGAAGATGGGATACCGGCAAGTAGCGCATTACAATAATCGAGCCGGGATAGAACTAGGGCTTGAACAAGCAGTTGGGTAGCATGTTCAGTCAAAAAGGGTCTGATCTTCCTTATGTTGTAAGGAGGAATCTACAGGAACGGGCAGTTTTGATCACATGATCAGAGAGTTTAAGGTGGGAGTCTATTGTGAAGCCAAGGTTCCGGACCGAATCTGTAGGGGAGATTGTGGCGCCATCAATTTGGAAGGTCAGGTCGTGATGGATTGAGGGTTTAGCTGGGATAATGAGAAGCTCTGTTTTTCCTAAGTTTAATTTGAGATGACAGGCCTTCATCCAAACAGATATGTCGGTGAGGCAGGCAGATACCCGATTTGAGATGGTGGTGTCGTCAGGGGCAAAAGACAGATGAAGCTGAGTGTCATCAGCATAGCAGTGGTAAGAGAAACCATGCGCCTGGATGACCGTGCTCAGTAATGTCATGTATAGAGAGAAGAGGAGAGGACCAAGTACAGAGCCCTGAGGCACACCAGTGCGTACTTGGTGAGAGTTAAAGAGCTCTCCATTCCATGACACCTTGAAGGTCCTTCCTGTGAGGTAGGATCGAAACCATTCAAGTGTCGTATCAGAAAAGCCTAATTCAGCTAGAGTTGTCAGTAGAATCTGATGATTTACTGTATCAAAAGCTGCGGAAAGGTTTAACAAAATGAGGACAGAGGATTGAGATTTGGCCTTGGCAGTTTTAAGTGAGTCAATCACAGAGAGCAATGCTGTCTCCGTGGAGTGACCACATCTAAAACCGGACTGATTGGGATCAAGGAGATTGTTCTGATTAAGAAATGTGGAGACCTGTGTGGATACCACCCGTTCAAGTGTTTTAGACAGGAAAGGTAAGAGAGAAACAGGTCTGTAGCTCTCGACCAAATTTGGGTTGAGCG